>VZQC01015175.1:2132407-2164938 GCA_009823505.1 Rhizomys pruinosus
GATTGTATTGATTTGGAGTTGTTCCTTCTTTCTTTTTGTTAACTGGGCTAGAGGTCTGTCTATCTTGTTTATTCTTTCAAAGAACCAACTTTTGGCTTCATTGATTTTTTGTATTGTTTTCTTTGTTTCTATTTCATTGATTTCTGCTCTGATTTTTGTTATTTCTTCCTGTCTGTTGCATTTAGGGTTCATCTGTTGTTGCCTCTCAAGTGCTTTTAGCTGTAGTGTTAGATCATTCACTTGTGCTCTTTCTGTTTTTCTAATGTAGGCACCCAGGGCTATAAACTTCCCTCTTAGGACTGCTTTTAAAGCATCCCATAGGTTTTTTGTGTTGTATTATCATTGTCATTCAGTTCCAGAAATGCTTTTATTTCTTTCTTTATGTCTTCCTGGACCCATTCATTATTCAAGAGTGTGTTATTTAGTCTCCATGTGTTCTTGTAGATAGTAGGGCTTATCCTGGTCTTGATATTGAGCTTTATTGCACTGTGGACTGATAGAATGCATGAAATTATTTCAGTCTTTTTGTATTTGTGGAGGTTTCTTCTGTGTCCCAGTATGTGGTTGATTTTGGAGAATGTTCCGTGGTGTTCTGAGTAGAAAGTGTATTCTCTGGTATTAGGGCCGAATATTCCATAGATGTCTGTGAGGTCCATTTGGTGTATCATATCATTCAGTTCAAATGTCTCTCTGTTTATTCTTTGTCCTGTTGACCTGTCCAAAGGGCTCAGTGGGGTATTGAAGTCTCCTAGTATGACACTGGGGTTAATCTGTGACTTGATGTCCTGGAGAATTGTCTTTATAAAGTTTGGTGCATATATATTCATAATTGTGAAATCTTCATGGTGAATTATTCCTTTGATATAAATGTAATGGCCTTCTTTGTCTCTTCTGATTTCTTTTACTTTGAAGTCTATTTTATCTGACATTAAAATAGCAACACCTGCTTTCTTTTTGGTAAATTTGTTTCTATTTGATCTGAATGACTCCAGCAATCTTTGTAAAGCAGAGGTACTAGTACTAAGTGTTTTCTTGTCCTGAAACTGTCTTCATTTCTTCATCATGCTAGAAGTATGTATTTTCCAGGTACAGAACAAGTTGACAGCTCTTCCACTGTTCTAAGTATGCCATCCCATTTCCTTCTGAAGTCCATAGTTTCCAGTACAACTGTCAGTTGTATTAAAGATACCTTGTACATGACCAGTAGCTATTTCTCCTTCTGCTTCTAGATTCTCTCCTTGTTTTTTTTTTTTTATGCCTCAAGGTAGATCTTTGAGTTTATCCTGTTTGCCATTTGCTGAGTTTTGTTTCAGATAAATATTCGTGTTTTCCACAAAATTTGAAAATTATTCGGTATTATTTTTCAAATGACTTTTTGGTCTCTCTTCCCTCTCTAAGATTTTCTTGGTGCATATTGGTATGTTTGATCATTTGGGCAGTTTTCTTCTGTCTTACTCCTTGTTTTATTGATTCCCTTTTCTGCTTACTGTTAGATGACACTGAACCATTTATGAATTTCCATTTCTGCTATTTTTTTTTAGGTTTGGCCTTCCTATTTGGCTCTTTTGTACCATTTCTCTTTATTGATACACATGTTATGATTTATATGTTATGATTTGCCTTAGTTTCATTGCCCAGGATTTGCTTTATTGAACTTTGTTTAAACAGATAGTTTAACTTTTTTGAGATGTAATTCCAATGTCTGGACTTCTCATAGAGATGGTATTTGTTAAAATAATAATAATATCACCATCTTGGGTAGCAGGATGGCTCAGGAGGTTAAAGAACTTGCCTGCCTGATAACTTAAGTTCAATCTCTAAGACCTACATGGTCAAAGGATAGAACTGATTCCCATGTGTTTTCCACTGACCTCCACCTATGAACAATGGCATATGTACACACATACATACACACACACACACACTAAACAAATAACTAAATATTAAATACCTCCACCTCATGAATGAGCCATACCTCTCTGTGTCTTTATATTCTTTATGATAGTTTTGTTTTCTCAGTGTTGATAACAAGACATTTGAGAATCATATATGATATGGTAACTCTGGCAATGGATCTAATCTTCTTTAGGGACTGCTTATTCTTGCTTTGTGCATCTAGTCACAGAAGTTTCTTTTTCATTATCTTTGTAATCAAGCAGTGATTAAATAGAGATTTACTTAGGTATATGTATCAAAAATAGGAAAAAATGAATTAAAAAAAATTTTTTATGGTTGCCATGAGGAAAGAACTATAACCTCAGGGAGATTTAAAAAAATTAAAAATATATTTGCTGGTCCTTTGGGGAAATAACAACTGATCAAATGTACAAAACCTAAAATTTATAGGACAAGATCATAGCCCATTATGGTAATGGCCAGACGCTCTGGGAGTGCTGCAAATTTCCCTAGAGCTAAAGTAAGATGAGAGAAGGTGAGTGGTTGCTGGTCTATGCATGTTACCTACTTGCTCTGTTTCTGAACTTTCTCCATTCATCAAGAACTCAAGTTGCTGTAAACATGTCATCCATTTAAGAGTTCCAACAGGGCTGGAGAGATGGCCTAGCGGTTAAGAGCACCGATTGCTCTTGCAGAGGAACCGAGTTCGATCCCCAGCACCCACATGGCGGCTGAAAACCGTCTTTAGCTCCAGTTCCAGGGGAATCCAACACCCTCTTCTGACCTCCGCGGCATTGCACGACACGGGTGCACAAACCTACATGCAGACAGTACATTCATACACATAAAAAAATAAAAAAATAAAAAAGAGTTCCAACATAGTTGATTATGATGTATTTAATGGCTTTTTTTAAACCTGAAACTTCCTATTCCAATATTTCCATGTCACTCATTTGACATACCTTTCTCTACTTGCTGATGTGTTATAAAGATCTACTTAAGATATACAGCAAGGTCTTGTGTGTATAAAAGCATTTCCACTAGGTAGGCAAGGGCCATAGCATCATTTTCAAAAGGAAAAGATTCTAATATACAGAAATCCAAGAACCATGTGTTTCAGGATCTGAAATTTAAGAGATTTTGCTTCTATTTTTTTAATTTTTTATTCAATTTTATTTATTTCTGTATGTGTTTGAATGTACTGTTGCATGCAAGTTTGTGCACCCGTGTCGTGCAAATGCCGCGGCGGTCCGAAGCGGGTCTCGGATTCCCCTGGAACTGGGGTTCTCCTGAATTGGAGTTTTCAGGACGGTTCTCGACCGCCATGTGGGTGCTGGGGATCGAACCCAGGTCCTCTGTAAGAGCGGTCGGCGCTCTTAACCGCTAGGCCATCTCTCCAGCCCCTGCTTCTGTTTATTTGTATCATGTTTTATTCCTCCATCTCTTCTATTATAACTTGTAGGTCTTCGACTTAGAAACATAGCCACTGCTCCACTTAACATAGAAGGTCTAGATTTTACATTTTTCATATATATGTTTATTTATTTTAGTATTATTTTCTTTGTATGGCACCAAAGAGCAATTCCAGGATCTCAGACCTGATAATTAATCACTTTATCACTGAGCTACACCCACGGTCCAAATGTAAATTTTATAAAAACCATGGCTTAATTATCTAAAAAATTTGAACCATTAATCTATGTTATATGCTTAAAATGACAAAATTATAGACAAAGAAAATCACAGTGTCACTTCCAGGGATAAGCATATGAATTTTAAGTATCAATATTTCACAACAAGTCCTTGTGAATGAACAAATATGCAACTTGATGTAATGGAGGTTACATGAATTTACACACGTGATATGAATCCGAGAACATATACACATCAGTGTACTCAGCAATTCTGAGGAAGATCAACAGAATCCTATTTTTTGATTCTGTGGTGTTACAGAAACACGTTATATAGCCATTGTGGTAGGAAATTAGTCAATAGCACAAGGAGACCATCTCTACTTCTTTTTCAAATATAAAAAATATAAATACACTCCCCTCAAAAAACTTTTAGAAAAAGTTTTTGAGGGGCTAGAGAGATTCTCAGTGGTTAAGAGCACTGTCTGCTATTGCAGAAAACCCAGACTTGAATCCCAGCATCGATATGACAGCTAACAACTGTCTATAACTCCAGTTCCAGAGGATATGATGCCCTCTTCTGTCCTCTTCAGGTATTGTATGACTCAAATGCACTTACATACATGCAGACATAATACTTATACAGATAAAATAAAAATAAATAAATAAATCTTAAAAAAATCCTTAAATAAAAAGCTTTTGAGTTAAACACACAGTATGAAAAAGTACCACATAGTTTTGAGGAGAGTTTTGTGCTTTGACTCCAAATGAATCAGATTTTGGAAACTTGTTGTAAAAGAGACTATTCTCTCAGTAATTTTGAAATACACACATGCATACACACATACACACACACGATGGCAATATTTTAGACTTTTGAAATAACGAGATCATTTCACATTTACTGAGTGTATGGCCTACTTATATTATATCTTCTAATAATCCAAATTTTCTAATTACTTAACCTTAATAACCTACATGAATATCATACAATTACTTCCTTTTGAAAGAAAAGAATTTAAAGCTGATAGCAGTTAAGTAAAATTTGTAAGGTTATGTAATCGATAAAAAGCTTTCACTTACTGAACAGTTATTTTTGGAGGCAATACTTAATATTATGTACTATAGTAAAAACTACAGAGACAAGTGTTGCACTATTTATTTATTTATTTATTTATTTATTTATTTATTTATTTATTTAGTCTTATTAGAGACAGGGTCCCCCCATAGCCTCAGCTGACCTGGAAGTTGCTATATAGACCAGGCTGGCCATGAACTCTGCTGGGATTAAAGGCATGCACCACCACGCCTCATCCAAATTTCTATTCTATATGAGGCCTTAAGATTGAGCATTATCTTTTTTTTTTCAAATTTTATTTATTTTTGTATGTGTATGAATGCACTGTCTGCATGTAGGTTTGTGCATACGTGGTTTCATGCAATGCCGTGGTGATCAGAAGAGGGTGTCAGATTCCCCTGGAACTGGAGTTAAAGATGGTCTTCAGCCACCATGTGGGTGCTGAGGATCGAACCCGGGTCCTCTGCAAGAGCGGTCGGTTCTCTTAACCACTAGGCCATCTCTCCAGCTCCAAGATTGAACATTATCTTAAAGTTGTATGTACAACATTTAAAAGGACACCTGGAATTTCAATCTAAGCTATTTCACTTTATTAATAATTTTTAAGTTAGCATATGAAGTAACAGGTTTTATTTTGACATAGTCATACATAGGTATCATTAAATTGTTCTTCATCCTTCTCAATAGATCTTTTATATGTTATTGCCATAATAGTTATGCTCTTAAAGAAAATTTCCAACATTAACATACAGTGCCTATTTATAAGATCATTTTGTTGCCAAATCTGGAAAAATATTAGTTTTCCCTATCCAAGTGTGTCTTCTTTGAAATATATTTTTTAAAAAGTAAACAAGCTAGGCCTGGTGCCTCACACCTTTAATCCCAGCACTCAGGCAATGGAGGCAGGTGGAACTCTGGGAGATGGAGGCTAACCCGGCCTTCTCCATGGTGAGTTCCAGCCAGCTGGGGCTACAGGGAGACCCTGTCTCAAAAGGACTAAATAAATAAATAAATAAATAAATAAATAAATAAATAAATATTTGCACTTGAGAACTTACTTTCTCTCTTTTATTTCTTTTTCTTCTAAAAATGATGACTTCTATTTTTGAGTATACCCTACCGAATGTGTCTAATCACATCTTAAAATTGTGACTTTTTTTCAAAAGATAGTTTTTTTCTCAATTTTTTAATGTTTCGAGAACACTTGTTTTCTCTCATTAAATCATGGCAAACAACTTTTTTAAATAATAGGTAATAAATAATGAATACAAGTATCCTTCATGTAAAACCAATTTGTAAGTAGCTATGCCCAAACTTATACAACCCAAGGCCCCAATTGTCCAGCTGGGGGAGCTTATATGTACTATCATGTTGATCAAATAAGAGTCCAGTCCAAAAGCTAGTTTTTTTTTTCATTTTTATTGAAGTTTTGTGCATTTCATGAAAAATTTCTTAAACAAATTTATCCTCCTTCCTCCCCCTCACCGCACCAGTGTTCATGAATTCTGCCCTACATGTCTTGCATCTTTTTCTCAGACTTTTTAAAAATTTTCAATGCAAAAGTTTACTATTTGGGGCAGAAGTTAACTGTTTCAGTCAATTCTTTGACCCAGTCTCTTTTTTTGTCATTCTTTCCAATTTGTATCACTTCAAAATATGCAGATATACATGCTACTTACATATACTTATATATATACCAAAATTATGGCGTCTGAAAATAAACTATAGGACAATTCCAAAACATGTTTAGGGATTCACATTTTGACAGTAGAGTTGTATGCAGGTCAAGAAATGAAATATTACTTTAAATTCCCATATTACATAGCAAGTTGATGAGTAACATCAGGTATTATATTTACTAAAGAAATAAGAAGAAAGAAAGAAAGAAAGAAAGAAAGAAAAGAGAAGAAAGAAAAAAAGAATTATATAGGTTGTCATACAAATAAGGATTTGGTTCTAGGATCCACAAATGAGGAACACCATACATCATTTGTTTTTCTGGTTCTGTATTACCCCACTAAGCATAATGGCTTCTAGTTACATTTATTTGCCTGCAAAGTTCATGATGTCATCTTCCTTTACTGTTGCATAGTATTCCATTGTGTAGATGTACCATATCTTTTTTATCCACTCATCGGTTGAGGAACATTTGGGTTGCTTCCAGCTCTTCACTATTGTTAAGAGAGTTGCAATAAACATGGATGTGCATGTATCTCTGTGATAGGATGAGTCTTGTGGGTATATAGCCAGGAATGGCATGACAGGGTCAAATGGTAGGTTCACTTTGATTCTTTTAAGAGTTCTCCACACTGCTTTCCATAGGGGTTGCACAAGTTTACATTCCCACCAGCAGTGGATGAGTGTTCCCCTTTCCCCACAATCTCTCTAGCATTTGGTATCATTTGTTTTCTTGATCATAACCAGTCTTACTGAGGTAAAATGTTATCTTAGTGTGGTTTTAATTTGTATATCTTTAATTATTAGCAACGTTGAACACTTAACATGTTTCTCAGCCATTTTCACTTCTTTTTTTTTTGTGAAGTCTCTGTTCAGCTCTTTATTCCATCCTTTGATTGGGTCATTTGTTTTCTTGCCCCTTTGTTTTTTGAGTAATTTTTATATTCTGGATATTAATCCTCTGTCAGATGTATCACTGGTGAAGGTTTCCTCCCACTCTGTGGGTTTTCTCTTCACTTATTTGATTGTTTCTTTCACTGTACAGAAACTTTTGAGTTTAATGATGTCCCATTTCTCAATTGTTGACCTTATTTCCTGCACAACTGCTGTCTGATTTAGAAAGTCTTTTCCTACACCTGTTGTAGGTTACTACAACCACTATTACTCAAGTTATTCAAAAGAATAGAAACAGAGGGAAATCTTCCTAATTCCTTCTATGAAGCCAGCATCACTCTAATAACAAAACTAAGCAAAGATACAGCCATAAAACTATAGACCCATTTCATTAATGAACATAGATGCAAAAATACTCAACACAATACTTGCAAACTGCACACAAGCACATATAAAAAAAGTCATCCATCATGACCAAGTCAGATTTATACCAGAGATGCAGGGATGGTTCAACATACATAAATCAATAAATGTAATAAAGCACATAAATGGAATGAAAGACCAAAACTACATGGTCATCTCAATTGATGCAGAAAAGGCCTTCTATAAAATCCAACATGCCTTCATGTTTAAAGTCCTAGAGGGAATTGGACTGGAGGGAACATTCCTCAAAATAATCAAAGCTGTATACAATAAACCCGCAGCCAACATCATTCTAAATGGGGAAAAATTAGAAGCATTCCCCTTAAAGTCAGGAACCCATCAAGACTGCCCCCTATCTCCATTCCTTTTGCATGTTAAAACAAATTTTTTTTAATTTTATTTCTATTTAGTTTATTTATTTATTTTTAAAATGAACAGGATGTGTGTTAATAGTATTGCATCCCATAATATAGCTAATTCTTGTATTTTTTTATTAATTTTATTGATGCTTTTGCATTTATACTTTTTTTCCAATTCAGTTCAGGCTATATTTTCCCTTTCCCTTCCCCCCCACCTCCTCCACCCCACATCCCAAGATCATGCATTCTGCCCATAACTGTTCTCACTCTTTCTCTCAGTTTTTTTTTCATCTTTTTAGCTATACGGCTTATAATCCATGAGTACAAGCATCCTTCGTGCCAAGAACCAATCCGCAGGCCGTTATGCCCAAACCCCTACAGCCCCACCATCCAGTGGGGGGTGACAGGTTGTTTGTTCAATTCAAGTTTATCAAATAGTGGTCCGGACTAATTGCTATAGTTTCAACAACATCACCCCATCGCATCCGCTTAATCTACTCTACCACGCCCCCTCTTCCGCAGATGTGTTCCTCGGCTTAGAAAAGGGGCACAGGTGGATGAGAGGGAAAACAATCCACCTCCTGGAGCTGTTGAATTGGACTATGGAGTCCAATTTCTGGCTTTCTCCTTTCATGGGCTGACATTGTCCAGGAGGCATAACCTTTTCAATCCTACTAATAAGCACAGCAATTAGATATATAATGGTTTTAAGCAGCACTAATAGTTATGGTAGGATTACTTTAGCATAGACACATATGTTTTAGCATAGACCGATGTTTGAACATTTTTTTAAATGTTCTATCAAACTTACTTCTCTCACTGGTTGAAGATTCTGTTCAGCTCTTTACTCCATCTTTTGAATATCATTTGTTTTTCACTCTCTTTTTTTGTTTGTTGTTTGTTTTTAAATTTTATTTTATTTATTTTTTTATGTGTTTAATGTACTGTTTGATGTAGTTTGTGCACCCATGTCGTGCAATGCCTGCGAGTCAGAAGAGGGATTGTCAGATTTCCCTTTGGAACTGTAGATTAAAGATGCTTTCAGCCGCAACGTGGGTGCGTGGGGATCGAACCTGGGCTCTCTTGCAAAGCAGTTCAGCCAACCTTAAATTGCAATAAGGCCATCTCTCACAGCCCTACTATCTTTTGTTGTAAGATATAACTAGAAAAAAAATGTAAGCACTCTGTCAAGATCTGACTGCAGCACGTGATTTGGTTTTCCTACCCCACTCTGTGGTTTTCTCTTCAACTTGCTACTGTTGGTTTCATTTGGTTGCTTTAAGGAAGGCAGTTGAGGTTTAATGATGGCCAAGTTGTCATTGTCAACATCTCACTTCCTGTGAATGCTATAGTTCCTGGTACTAAGAAAGTCTTTCTCAACATTCCTCGAATAAGCTAAGAGTTGACTGTTTAACAAGCAGAGTCAGCTGTTTCAGTCAAGTTCTTTTAAAAAAGAAAGTCTTTAGAACTAAGATATTGTTTGCTGTGTTTGTTTCACAATATATCCACTCTCCACCTCTTGGCGACACAAAGTTCAAGGAGCCCTTGCCACAAGATAATACTTACTAACTAGGTAATTGCACTAGCATCCATAAGTGAGGGATACCATCCGTCGTTTGTTTTTTGGGACCGTGTTACTTCATTAACATAATCTTTCTAGTTCCATCCATTTACTTAAAACTCATAGTGTCATCTTTCTTTACTGCTGCAGTAACTCCATTGTGTAGATGTGACACACTTTCTCTGTCATACTCATTGTTGAGGGGCACTTGGGTTGTTCCAGCTCCTTGTTATTGTGACAGGTTACATTTCATCAGGCAAGTGCGTTGAGTGTCTCCCTTCCCCACAAACCTCTCCAGCAGCTTGTATCCTTGTTTTCTTATCCTACCCGTCTATCTACTGATGATGATACTAGAGTGGTCTTAATTTGCATTTCCAATTATAATTTTGAGTGATAGTTGAACAATTTTAATAAGATGTTTCTCAGCCACTTTCCATATTCTCTCCTCATGTTGAAGTTCATAGTTCTATTGTCTTCCCTCTATTGGTGGGTCATTTGTTTTCTTTCTTCGTTTGTTTTTTGAGTAGTTTATATATTCTGGGAAATCAATGCTTTGTCAGAGTATCTGCAATGAAGGTTTCCTCCCCTCTGTGGTTGGTTTTCTCTTCACTTCCTTTTATTTTCTTTTGATGTTCAGAAGATTTTGAGTTTCATGAGGTCCCATTTGTCACTTGTCGATCTTGTTTCTTGTGCACCTGCTGTCTGATTTAGGAAGTCTTTTCCTATGCCTATGTCTTGTAGTCTGTTGCCAACTTTTTCTTCTATTCTCTTCAGAGTTTGGGGTTTCATGTTTTGGTCTTTAATCCATCTGGAGTTTGACTTTATATAGGGCAAGAGGTAGGGGTTTAATTTTCATTTCTACAAGTGGTGATCAGTTTTGCCAACAACACATTCGAAGATGCTGTCTTCCTCCATTGTGCTTCCTGGCCCCCTTGTCAAATATGAGTGGCTGAAAAATTGTATGTGCTCAAGATTTGATCTTCAGTTTTTGTTCGCATTGGTCAACAGGTCTGTTTTTGTGCCAATACCAAATTGTTTTATGACATAGGCCATGTTAGTATAGTTGTGAGTCCTGATATAGAGATCCACCCTGTATTGCTCTTTCATTTAATGGTTGTTTTTGGCTATCTGGGGTCCTTTTGTTTGCTTTTCCAATGAATTTAAGGACTATTTTCTCCAAGCCTGTGAAGAAACTATTGGAGATTTTAATGGGAATTGGCATTAAATTATACAAGGATGTTTGGTAGATGGACATTTTTACATGTTATTTTTCACCAATCCATGACATGGGAGGTCTTTTCCTTCTTCATGATGTCTTCTTCTTTCTCTTCTTCAAGGGTTACATTTTTTGTTGTAGGGATTCTTTGGTGTCCTCACTTAGGTTTGTTCCCTGGATTTTAATTGTTTGGAGGCTACTGATGAAGTGGGAAGGTCTCCTTTATTTTCCTTCTCGCAGTTGTTGTTATTTTGGTTGTAAAGACAAGCGATACTGATTTTTTTCCAGGTTGATTTTGTATCCCTGCCCACTTACTGAAGCTCTTAAATCGTTTTCTAGGAGTTCTGGTGGAGTTTTTAGTTTTTGCATCCCTTAAGTAAACAATCATATCATCAGCAAATAGGGATAGTTTGACTTCCTCTTTTCCAATTAGTACTCCTTTAATATCCTTTTCTTGCCTTATTGCTCTAGCAAGTGTTTCAAGCACTATGTTGAAGAGGAGTGGTGATAGGGGGCAGCCTTGCCGGGTTCCTACCTTTAAAGGGAATGTTTCTGTCATTTCCCCATTTAGGATGATATTGGCTGTGGGTTTCCTGTATATGGCTTTGATTACATTGAGGAATGATCCCTCCAATCCAATTCCCTCTAGGACTTTGAGCATGAAAGGATGCTGGATTTTGTCAAAGGCTTTTTTTCCATCAACTGAGATGATCATGTGTTTTTTGTCTTTCAGTCCATTTATATGCTTGATGATATTTATTGATTTTCATATGTTCAACCATCCCTGAATCTCTGGTATGAATCCAGTCCACTCCTTTTTAATACAGTGTTTGAAATGCGAGCAATAAGACAAGAAAGGGAAATTAAAGGAGTACTAATTGGAAAAGAGAAGGTCAAACTATCATGCAGATGACATGATAGTTTACCTAAGGGATGCTAAAAACTCCACCAGAAAACTCCCAGAAAGGATTAACAGTTTCAGTAAAGTGGTGGGGTACAAAATTAACCTAGAAAAATTGGTAGCCTTTCTTTATACCAATAATAAGCAATTGGAGAAGGAATACAAGGAGACCTTCTCATTCACAATAGCCTCAAAAAATTACAATATCTTGGAACAAACCTGACCAAAGACACTAAAGATCTCTAAAATGAAAATTTTAAACCTTTGAAGAAGGAAATTGAGGAACACATGAGATGGAAGGACCTCCCATACTCATGGATTGGAAAAATTAATATAGTAAAAATGACAATCTTGCCCAAAGTAATATAGAGATTCAATGTAATCCCAATTAAAATCCCTATGAGTTTCTTCACAGACTTAGGAAAAAAAATCCTTAATTTCATATGGAAGAACAGAAGACCCTGGATAGCCAAAGCAACCCTGAGCAATAAGAGCAATGTGGAGGCATTACTATATCAGATTTCAAACTATATTACAGGGCTACAGTCATCAAAAAATCCTGGTATTGGCAGAAAAAACGGACTTTTAGATCAATGGAACAAGAGTGAACATCCAAATCTGAGCACATGCAATTTTGACCACCTCATATTTGACAAAGGGGCCAAGAAAAGTCAATGGAGGAAAGACAGCATCTTCAGCAAATGGTACTAGCAAAACTGGATCACTGCTTGTAGAATAAAACTAAACCCCTATCTTTCACCCTGTACAAAAATCAACTTCAAATGGATCAAAGACCTCAATGTGAGACCTAAAACTCTGAAAATGATAGAAGAAAACGTTGGCAGTAACCTACAAAATTGTGACTTTTAACAAAGATTATTAATTCCATTTCACTTTCCTCCCTACGGTCAACAAAGGGCTTTAGAAAAATTTAATTTTGATTAAATTTAGGTTTGAATGACACTAACAACAGGAATAACAGGAAGAGAGTATGCGTCCTCCAGGATATACAGCCCCATAGTAATGTTTCCTGAGAAAAGCGACTTAGCAGATGCATACAAGACAATAATTTCAAAACAGCAATTGCAAATATGGTTAAAGAGAATATGAATAAAAAACTTGAAGATTGAAAAAAATTCAGTCGAATGAAATAAGCAAAACAATGCAGGCTATAAAATTAGAATTTAATAAAAACCTAGACTCTCTGAAGAAAAGCCAAACTGAAATAAAATTCAAAATGAAAAACTAAGAAAGTAAAGCATGAAGTTCACAGGAAAAACTGGATTAAGTGGAAGAGAGAATATCAAGCCCTGAGGACAAGGTAGGGGAAATGGATCACTCAGTTAAGGAAAATGTTAAATGAAAAATAACCTAGGAATGGAACATGCAGACACTCCACAACACTATAAAAAGACAAAACCTATAAATAAGAATAAAAGAAAGCCTAGCCTGGAGTTGTATGTAGAGATAAAGATAACATCATGAACTTTGCAGGTAAATGGATGGAACTAGAAACTGTTATGCTAGGTGAAGTAACATGTCTCCTCATATGTGGATCCTAGCACCAAATCCTTATATGTAAGTTGAAAGAAGACCAGCTCTTCTTTACCCAACAGTAATTAGCTGCCAATATTTCTTCAGCTAAGATTGGGTTCTGCTACTCATGTCTGCAGTTTTATGCTGGGTTTTTGTCTGGTTGAGCTTGCATGGGTCTTGTGCCTGCTGATACAAATGCTGTAGTTCATATGTGCAGGGTTCCAGGAGCTTGTACGATTGTTTCCATATGGGGCCGGAGAGATGGCCTAGCGGTTAAGAGCGCCGACCGCTCTTACAGAGGACCCGGGTTCGATCTCCAGCACCCACATGGCGGCCGAGAACCGTCTGAAACTCCAATTCCAGGAGAACTCCAGTTCCAGGGGAATCACACCCTCTTCTGACCTCCGCGGCTTGCACGATACGGGTGCAAAGACTTGCATGCAGACAGTAAATTGATACACATACGAAATAAATAAATGCCAGGCGTGGTGGCGCACCGCCTTTAATACTAGCACTTGGAGGCAGAGGCACGCGGATCTTTGTGAGTTTGAGGACCAGCCTGGTCTACAGAGTGAGTTCCAGGACAGCCAGAGCTACAGGGAAAACCCTGTCTCAAAAAGACCAAAAAAAAAAAAAAAAAAAAGATTGTTCCATATGATTATGTACCACCTGAGTTTTACAATATTTATGCCCCTCTTCTTCAATGTTCCCTGAGCCCTGAGTGAATGAAGCTGAATATAGGCGACCTGTCCATGGACCCACACTATGTAGACTCCTAATAGTTTGCTGGAGATTTTTATTTTCTAAGTTTCTGCAGGTTTTCTTCCACCCTTCTGTTTCATGTGCTGCCTTTGAGATCTCTAAAAGGAGAAATAGCCTATCACTTTTCTGTACTACCTTCTTTTTTCCTTCTGAGAAAATTTTTCTTAAAATTTATTAATATGGGGCTGGAGAGATGGCTTAGCAGTTAAGAGCACCAACTGCTCTTGTAGAGGACCCAGTTCGATTCCCAGCACCTACATGGCGCCTAAGAACTGTTTTTAAGTCCAGCTCCAGAGGAATCCAACGCCCTCTTCTGACCTCCACCGCATTGCACAACATGGGTGCACCAACCTACATGCAGACAGTATACTCATACACATAAATAATAATAAATAAATAAAAATTTAAAACTTCATTAAAAATGATAATGATCATTATTATTATTATTTGCATTGCCTGGAACAAACATGAAGTTTACAGGACAATGCTGTGGAGCTGGTTCTCTCCTTCCACCTTTAGGCGGGTTCGATAGATTGAATTTAGCTCACTAGACTTGCACGGCAAATGCTTTCATCCTGCTGAGTCATCTCACATGCCTGAAGATTCAATATTTTAAAACAAGTTTTTTAGCCAGGTGTGGTAGCACTAGGGAGACAGAAGCAGACTGTCACAGATGTCTGTGAGACTGAAGCCTGTCTTATCTACATTGCAACCTCCAGGCCAACTGGGGCTACAGGAACAACCTGACTCAAAGAAAACAACAATAACAAAGATTTTAAAATGCGCTTTTATTTATGTGTATGTTCCTGTTTTGCTGTATGTGCATCACATGCATGAAGCATCCATGGAAGCTAGAGAGGGCATGTGATTCCCTGGAACTGGAGTTATAGGCAGTTGTGACCTGCCCAATGAGGGTGTTGGGAACTGAATCCAGGTCCTCTGCAAGAGCAGCAAGTATTGTTAACTGCTGAGCTATCTCCCTAGTCACAAGATTTAATCTGTAGAATTATTTAAGAATTGACCCTCTTCCCCACTCATCATGTTAACAGATCAGCATATTCTTAAACTGAGGTCTCAAATTGAAATAAATAACCTACAAGAAAATTATGAAGAAGGATTGTGAAAGGTGCAGATTCTCACTCTGAACTAATTGAAGAGCTTTTCAAGAGTTTCATCTAGTTCTGCTCATTCTACCTTTCTAGTGTTTCTCATCTATTTCTTTCTTATTGCCTCCCTTACAGTTTAGGGTAGCTTTATCTCTTAGCTGGTTGTCTGTAATAGGATGTTCCTGCCCCTAGGACATTTCCAGCCCTTAATTCTTCTTCCTACACACCAGAGTCTTATTAATCTTACTAAATCACACTCACACTTTATTCATTTAATGTGACAAGAATTTATTGAGGGCATACTATATACTAGGTGCTTTAGGAAGTATGCTCCAAATGAAAGTGGTCATTAGAATTAAGTGAAAGAAATCTTTTCAAAAGGGAGTCTCTGCCATTTCTCCAACCCTACTCTATTAGAATATACAGATCTAGTGCTAAGGAAAGTATATTTTTTTGAATTCCTATAATGATTCTTTGGGTAACAGTAACTTCTTTTAGCTAATATTAACCTGGACTATACAAAGACTTACACATTTTGGGATATTTTAGAATATGTTTGGAGAAGACATGAATACATTATACAAGTATTTACCATACAGCATATTGATTAATGCAATACAGTAGATACAAAGTGCTAGGGAAAACTAATTTTAACTGCATTAAACTAATTTTAACTGCATTAAACTAATTTTAACTGCATTAAATACCTCCAGTAACATTTCTAGCTGGATTTAAACCCTTTGCTCCTATAATTTAATATGGTGTTCTCACTTTCATCTTATTTATTTATTTATTTATTTATTTATCTCATTTCCTCTACACTTGTACTTGAATAGAGAAGTTCGGCTTTACTGTCAGTTCAATATGGTGTAACATGGAATTCTTTGGTTTCTAATTTATTTACAGAATAAAATAACACCAAAATTAAATTCTATATACAGTAGCCCCTCTTTATCCATGAGGGTTGTGTTCTATGACTCCTGAAGGGATGGCTGAAATCATACATGGATAGTGTTAAACTCTTGCATATACTACTTTTTTACTTTATAAATTGAGCACAGTAAAGCAACAATTAGTAATAAATACAACAATAACAAATAAAAGCTTTAAAATAAAAGAACTGCCATAACACTGTAGTGGAACTGATAAATGAGATGACCCCTAAGTTATTGGCAGGTGGGTAGTACATGTAATGTACTAAAAGATATACTGGACAGGGGCTGGAGAGATGGTTTAGCGGTTAAGAGCATTGACTGCTCTTGCAGAGGACCCGGGTTTGATTCCCAGCATCCACATGGTGGCTAAGAACCATCTTTAAGATGGGCATAGTGGCGCAGGCCTTTAATCCTAGCACTCTGGAGGCAGAGGCAGGTGGATCTCTGTGAGTTCAATGCCAGCCTGGTGTACAGAGTGAGTTCTAGGACAGCTGGGTCTATAGGGAGACCCTGTCTCAAAAAGAAAAAAAAGATATACTGGACAAAGAGCTGGATCACATTTTTGGTGGTATGGAAGAGAGCAATACAATATTTCACCATGCTACTCAGACTAGAAGCCAGTTAAAGCTTAAGAAGCTTTGTCTGGAATTTTCTTCTTAATATTTTTGGTAAACTGGTAAAACTGGTATCTTTATGGAAGCAGATTTGGAGTTTGATGTGTACATGATTAGAAAAAAAATGCATTTCAGAGGTAACTGAAACTGGAAAAAATCAAGCTTCAGATAAGGAGAGACTACTATATTTACACTTTTAATAAATGATCTCAAAACTAAATTATACTCTAAAAACAGAGCTCTGGGGCTGGAGAGATGGCTCAGAAGTTAAGAACACTGGCTGCTCTTCTAGAGGACCTGGGTTCAATTCCCAGCACCAACATTGTGGCCGACAATTGTTTGTGCCTCCAGTTTCCAGGAATCTGACACCCTCCCTGGCATCTGTGGGCATTGCATAACATGAGTAGACTTACATACATGCAAGCAAAACACTCGTAAAAAATAAAAATAAATTAAAAATTGTTTTTTTTATTTTTTCTTTAGGTAGATCAATTTATTTGTTATATCTCACAAGTATAATTTTGGAAAGCTATTTGACAAATTTTAGCATTAATTCCAATGCTATCAACATCTTTAACAATAGAAAAGGCATTTACTGTTGGCTTTTTTTAATATAGGCCATATGTCTTTTTTTATTGCGGTTTTGTATATTTCATACAAGATTTCTTAATAAAATTTGGGCCCATTCTCCCTTCTTTGCCCCCTAGCCCGCCAGAGCTCATGCATTCTGCCAAACATGTCTTTCATCTTTTTCTCAATAATTTTTGGGTGTAGAAGTTTACTGCTTTGGGCAGAAGTTTACTGTTTTAGTCAGTTCCTTTGACCCAGTCTTTTTTGTTGTTTTTGTTGTTCCTTCCAATGTGCATCACTCCAAACTATGCCTACATACCTGGCACACATATACCAATGTTATGACATCTGTAAATAAATTATAGGTCAATTCCAAAACATGTTCAGGGATTCACATTTTGATAGTAGAGTTGTATTCAGGTTGAGAAAAAAATTACATAGTAAGTTGATGAGTAACATCAGGTGTTATTTTTACTAAAAACAAAAGAGAAAAAAAGGAATTATTCAATTTGCCTTATAGAGAGAGATTTAGTGTTAGGATCCATAAATGAGGGACACCATACATCCTTTGTTTTTCTGGGACTGTATTACTTCACTTAGCTTGATATCATCTAGTTCCATCCATTTACCTACAAAGTTCATGATGTCATCTTTCTTTACCACTGCATAGAATTGCACTGTAGATGTACCACATTTTCTTTATCTACTCTTTGGTTGAGGGACACTTGGGTTGCTTCTAGCCCTTCAGTATTGTGAAGAGAGCTGCAATAAACATAGATGTACATGTATATCTGTGATAGATTGAGTCTTGTGGGTATACGCTCAGGAGTGGTATGACTGGGTCTTTCAGTCTTTTAAGAGTTCCTCACACTGCTTTCCATAGGAGTTACTCGAGTTTGCATTCCCACCAGCAGTGGATGAGTATTCCCCTTTCCCCACAACTTCTCTGCATTTGGTATCCTTAGTTTTCTTGATCATAGTCAGTCTTACCAGAGTAAGATGAAATCTTAAAGTGGTTTTAATTTGCATTTCCTTACTTATTAGCGACTCTGAACAATTTTTAAGATGTTTCTCACCCGTCTTTACTTCATTTGTGAAGTCCTTGTTCAGCTCTTGACTCCATCTTTTGAGTGGGTCATTTGTTTTCTTAATCCTTCGTTTTTTGATTAGTTTATATACTCTGGATGTTAACGCCAAGAGTTCTGGGAATTCTTGGATGTTTATGGTCAAACTATGTATCTTAAATTTATTAAGGCCTACTTCAACACAATAGTTAACTAAAAAAAGAAAGGTGTGATAAAATTCAGTCTGGGAATATGTCTTTGGTTATTCAAAAACATACTTAACACGCCTATTGTCTATTATAAGAAGTTATGATTCCAAATGAAATAACATTTGGTGGTTTTGCACATGATAACCTATAATATATTCAAAACCAGCTAACCTATTTGAGGTGCTTTGTTTTGTTTTGTAGGGCTTTAGGGGAGTACAAATTTTAAAACAAATACACTGATTTATTCAAGCCATACCATTCTCTATTATCTTACATGAATTTGATTAACATATTTATGCCATCTATAGATATAAAGCTGAGGTTCTGGGTCTGGGGGATGCTAAGGACTGCGTTCAGGGTCTCCTGTAGGTTATGTCAGAATACTACCAGTGAGCTACACCATGGAAATTTCATTAAATGACAAATAATATCTCCCAAACATTTCTGCTTTTTCACTGCTGATGTTAAAGGCTGCACTGTCTCCCTCCAAAATTTCTATCTTGATGTCTTACCCTTAGAAAGTGACCACAGTTAAAGATAAAATGTTTAAAGAGGTTAAAATGAGGATTTAATGTGGCCCCAATCTGGTAAAACTGGTATCTTTATGTTTCTAATTTTGTTTTTTTTTTTTTTTTTTTTTTTAATTAAAAAAATGCATGAAGATAGAGAAATGACAGCCATTTATGAGGAAAGAGAACCCTTAGAAAGTAACAAACCTTGCTTTCATTGTGAGCCTAGATTTCTAACCTCTACAATGGTAAGAAAATAAATTTCTGTCCCTTACATTACCTAGTCTGTAATTTTGTTAAGGAACCACTAGCAAAATGCTATACCTATATGAAGGTTTGCATGAAAAATGTTCCCTACATGCTCTAAGAATTTGAATAGTTGTCACAGTNCCGAAAATCACTGTTAATTTCTTGTCCTCAAAAAAACAGAGAAAGCTTGTGCTGAACTTAATCTGCATATCAAGAAGAATTTCTAGCTCTATATTTAAAGTAGAAGGAAGTGTTTATGAAACCTTCAGATCTACGTGGTTAGGTTTCTGCCAACTCCTTAAAATTCTTCAAAACTCCTTGCTGATGAGCACTTTCCAAGAGTTTGGCTGACTTTCCGAATACTTTTGTCAGCCTGAAGATTAGAACTTTCCTTAAATAAAAAATTAAATATGTTAGAATACTTACATATGAAACATTAATGAACTGAGTAATTCGTTCTTAAGAAGAGGCACTTAAAACACTGGACACCAGCATTATTAGAGCCCTATAATGTGATGCGATTTGATAAATAGGCAAGAGATTATACAATGCCCAAGAATTCAAGACAGAATATATCTCAAGTTGTTTACTGCCTACACAGACCATCCGAAGATAAACTCAGCAGAAGTCCAAAAGGACTTAATGAACTAAAACTATCCTTTGTATGTCATTATTACACTGAACAATGTCAGTTAAACTATTATTTAACTGGCAAGAGAGAAAAAGCCTACATTTTGTAAGGATGTGGGGCATTAAAAAGTGTATAGTAAAAAAGCGCATAATAATTTTAGGGAGAGGAAAACAGAAAAACATGAACTGAATGTAAATTACAAATATTTAGAGGAAAAAAAGTGTTTCTACTTGGAGTAGATAGATAACTTGCCTTTACACCCTGTGTTCCTCCTCCTTCTACTTAGTCGAATCCTACTCATGCTTCAAGACATACCTCAAAGTCGGAAAGGTTTGTGACATAGTCCATAGCTTATTCTCCTTTTAGAACGAAAGGCACACTCTTTTTTGGGGGGGTATTTTTTGTTTTAGACCTTACAGTGCTTATCATTTTGACCCTGTCTTTACATTTTATCTCTGTTACTGATTGCTAAGCGACTTGAAATTTTATTCACCACAGCAAAGTTTAAACTAAATGTTTTAATGAAAAAAAGGCCTATGTGTAGACTAATAATTGTGTTAGTTTTCTGTTGGGATAAAGCACCATGTCTCAGGCAGCTTCTAAAAGAAAGACTTTATACCCGGTGTGGTGGTGTATTGCCTTTACACCTAGTATCGGGAGGCAAAGGCAGGCGGATCTTTGTGAGTTCAAGACCAGCCTGGGCTACAGAGGGAATTCCAGGACAGCTGGGGCTACAGGAAGACCCGGTCTGGAAAAAAAAAAAAAAAAAAAAAAGAGTTTTATTGGGCTTGCAAGTTCCAGGGGGATAAGTACCCATAATGGCATGAACAGAGGGATAAGTCTTGTCCATCGTGCCGGGGAAGAATGGTGTTAGAGGAGTCTGTAGCAGAAAAATGAGAGGTCATATCTTCATACACACATAAGAAACTGAGAGGCCAAGCTCTAAGTAGAATGACGCTATGAACACTTAAACCCTGGTGACATACTTCTGGTACCTCCTAAACTTCCACAAACACTGTCACCTACATTTGTTTGATACACTAAAGGTACCACCCTTACTCTAGCTTTGAAATATGCACTTTTCCCAGTCCATCTAGAAACTTAAGGAAGTATGCTCCTCTGTTCATTCTAGGATGGCACTCATTCATGAACTGTGTGAGTGGACTGAGGACCCTTATATCATGGATTCATGATTCTAATACCCTAGCTTCAGAATGAAAAGACTGCTTATGATAAACAACAAACTTGGAATTTTTTTTCTTTTTGGATTTTTCCAGACAGGGTCTCCCTGTAGCCCCAGCTGTCCTGGAATTCACTCTGTAGACCAGGCTGGTCTTGAACTCACAAAGATCCTCCTGTCTCTGCCTCCCGAGTACTAGGATTAAAGGCATGCACCACCACGCCGGGGTATAAAGTCTTTCTTTTAGAAGCTGCCTGAGACATGGTGCTTTATCCCAACAGAAAACTAACACAATTATTAGTCTACACTTAGGCCTTTTTTCATTAAAACATTTAGTTTAAACTTTGCTGTGGTGAATAAAATTTCAAGTCGCTTAGCAATCAGTAACAGAGATAAAATGTAAAGACAGGGTCAAAATGATAAGCACTGTAAGGTCTAAAACAAAAATACCCCCCCCCAAAAAAAAGAGTGTGCCTTTCGTTCTATAAGGAGAATAAGCTATGGACTATGTCACAAACCTTTCCGACTTTGAGGTATGTCTTGAAGCATGAGTAGGATTCGACTAAGTAGAAGGGGGAGGAACACAGGGTGTAAAGGCAAGTTATCTATCTACTCCAAGTAGAAACACTTTTTTTCCTCTAAATATTTGTAATTTCCATTCAGTTCATGTTTTTCTGCTTTCCTCTCCCTAATATTATTATGCACTTTTTTACTATACACTTTTTAATGCCCCACATCCTTACGAAATGTAGGCTTTTTCTCTCTTGCCAGTTAAATAATAGTTTAACTGACATTGTTCAGTGTAATAATGACATACAAAGGATAGTTTTAGTTCATTAAGTCCTTTTGGACTTCTGCTGAGTTTATCTTCGGATGGTCTGTGTAGGCAGTAAACAACTTGAGATATATTCTGTCTTGAATTCTTGGGCATTGTATAATCTCTTGCCTATTTATCAAATCGCATCACATTATAGGGCTCTAATAATGCTGGTGTCCAGTGTTTTAAGTGCCTCTTCTTAAGAACGAATTACTCAGTTCATTAATGTTTCATATGTAAGTATTCTAACATATTTAATTTTTTATTTAAGGAAAGTTCTAATCTTCAGGCTGACAAAAGTATTCGGAAAGTCAGCCAAACTCTTGGAAAGTGCTCATCAGCAAGGAGTTTTGAAGAATTTTAAGGAGTTGGCAGAAACCTAACCATGTAGATCTGAAGGTTTCATAAACACTTCCTTCTACTTTAAATATAGAGCTAGAAATTCTTCTTGATATGCAGATTAAGTTCAGCACAAGCTTTCTCTGTTTTTTTGAGGACAAGAAATTAACAGTGATTTTCGGGGTATGTTTTAAAACTGTATGATTTTTAATTTCAAAGCAACATAATTATATCTCTCTAGAAATCTCCCCACCTCCATCATTTCAGCAGTGTTTATTTTCTTTCAAAAAGGAGAGCAACTTCCGTTAGACAATTACCACCAAACGTGACGTTGGACCAAACTAATGATGTTTAACATTTGAGTTTAATTGTTTTCCATGGACAAGTTTTTCCTAAAGACGGGGGAATCAGCTAAATTAGTTTGATTCTTGAAATTAAACCACAGGTGTATCTGACCATCTGCCTTTAGATTAATGGAGAATTAAGAGGTTAGGTCACAACCTTTATGGGAGTATTGCAGAAAATAACAACAGTTCAACTCATTGTCCCTTACCTGGTGAGACAGAATGCTGGGGTCAGAAAGAATGGGAACTTGATGGGCATGGTGGCACAGGGTACTCCCATCACTAGGGAGGCTGAAATGGGATTGCAAGGAAGGACAGACTGGACTACACAGAATGACACTCTGTTTCAAAGAACGGCCACTAACACACACACACACACACACACACACACACACAAAGAAAGAAAAGAAAAGAAAAAAGAAAAGAAAAATCATGTAACTGTGCCTCAAACTGCGCCCAGTGTTTAAGGGCTGTAACTAAAAACTAACAACACGTGGTGAGCCCTGAATGTTCGTTCACAGTCATTTTCCCATTTTCTGGGTGACAAAGTTGACTGCCCTGTTTCTGGAACTTTCTTCTGAGGCATGACTATATATATTTATATATTTATATATATGCTTACCTCAGGGAAAACTCTAATATAGTCTAACTGCACAGGCAAATCGTCTAGTGGGAGAGGGTGAAGGCAAGGGAGCAGCTCCTGTGACCCTGGACGACTCTCAGCCTGGGTCAGAAAACCCAACCTGCCCGCCTAAGCCTTAGCCACCCACCCCCACCCCCCACCCCCGTCATCCCTGGCTTTTGAACGTGGGGCGCACGCGGGCTACTGGCTCTGTTAGGGAAGTGGTTGCAAAGCAGGAGCTCCTGGGTATGCTACCTGAGGGAGAGGCGCTGGAGCGGCTGGGTGGCCCAGCACAGCAGGCCTCCTCCACAGCAGCGACGCCGGTGCCCTCAGGTCGTTTTCCTAGTGGCTGAGGCCCCCACCCGCTCCTGCCCCCACCCCCGCCCCCGCCCCCGCCCCAGGAAAGCGCCGGTCACCCTTAGTCTTCTAGAACTTTCCCTCAGCTTCCTCGCACTTCAAGCTTCCCTCAAATAGATTCTACACCCTTCCCTATGTGTGCATCTCCATCACCAGCACTATCAGAAACTTTTCCATGTGGAAAGTCTCCCAAGCAACAAACCGAACACCCCACTCCACCTCACAAATTGAGTTCAGAACGTCCCTCGTGAAGAAAGTTTGCAGCAGGGCTCCTCGCCAAGGGGGTCGTTGTGGAAAGCCATAAGTTAAAGTGTTGTGTAATGTGCTGCAAAATGTAAGTCATTCCTTTAAATACATAATTCTTTCGTTCTTCACCATCTCCTGTTGATACACATATTTCATATTGGGGTTATGAAGACTTTAAATTTTTTTTAAGTGCTGTGTGTATGATTGTACTGCCTGCATGTATGTAAGTTAACCTGTGTGTGTCATGCAGTGCCAGTGGAGGTCAGAAGAGGGTGTTAAATCTCCTGGAACTGGAGTTACAGTTGTTAGCTGCCATGTGGGTGTTGGGAATTGAACCCGGGTCCTCTGCAAGAACAGCCAGTGCTCTTAATCTCTGAGCCATCTCTCCAGCTTCATGAAGACTCTTTAGGGTTTCAAAAGACTAAATCCATCTAAAGTTGTTTTCAAAAGGAAACAACTTCTGACACTTGATTGGAAAGCATAAAAGGTGGCTACAGATTGAAACCTCTCTTCACCTCTGTGTGTGTATTATGATACCCCCACCTCAATGTATTCATAGTTCTATTAAAAATTATTAGTCCGGCGTGGTGGCGCATGCCTTTAATCCTAGCACTCAGGAGGCAGAGGCAGGTGGATCTTTGTGAGTTCAAGGCCAGCCTGGTCTACAGAACAAATTCCAGGACAGCTGGGGCTACAGGGAGACCAGACAAAAAAAAAAGAATTATTACCAAATTTCCTCTGTGTCAGTAGTGGGATATCACTGTCTCCTTATAAACCAGAAGAACATGGAGATTTTCTATAGATTGTGAAACATAAACAGAAAATGTTGTGTTAGTTTCAGAAAATTTTAGATTCACCTATGAAATACAGATATTCCTACAGGAATATTATTTCTATATTTTTTTATTAATTTTATTTATTTCTGTATGTGTATGAATGTACTGTCTGCATGCAAGTTTGTGCACCCGTGTCGTGCAATGCCGCGGAGGTCAGAAGAGGGTCTCGGATTCCCCTGGAGCTGGAGTTCTCCTGGAATTGGAGTTTCAGATGGTTCTCAGCCGCCATGTGGGTGCTGGGGATCGAACCCGGGTCCTCTGCAAGAGCAGTCGGTGCTCTTAACCGCTAGGCCATCTCTCCAGCCCTATTTCTATATTTTTAATAGTACAAATAATGAATCAGGAAAATTAGATAGTTGTTTTAGTTATATAAAATGACTTCCATTTTGTGTATGTTGTTAGGAATGGCCTTGGGGTTTTTAGTTGTTTGTTTGTTTTTTATTCCTTCATTGTTACTGTTGCCATTTTTATAAGTAAAGCTCTGTTCACACACAAAAATCATGATATTTGCAGGTAAATGTATGGAACATGGTCATTTATTTCTTACCTATGGCTTTTTTTGTGCTGTGTTGTCAGAGCTGATTCCTTGTTACAGAGAATGTTTTGTGCTTTACAGGAACAGATCTGATAACCCTTGAGCTACAGGATCCTTTCGCCATTGAATTGACAATGTCACATTTTTTCCCATCTAATTTTCACCTGTATGCCTTTGTTTTTGAGCTTTCTCGTTTGTCTCCTTTGCCTCTCATTGAACCTGTATAATACAGGATAGCCAATAGGGTGAGCTGTTCTCCCACTCCCCAAACCAAATTGTTCTGCCTTAGCTATTAATGTCTCTTTTGTCTTCCATATGACCTTTTATAAAGAGCTTGCTAAATGGCTCGAGAAATCTTTTGGAGTTTTAATAGGAATTTCATTGAATATACAGATTATTTTAGGAAGAATGGGCATCTTTAAAATATTTGATTTTCCTATCCATGAACATAGTATATCCTAATGTTTGAATGCTTTTAAGTGTGATTTTAGGATCATCATCTAGAGTTTCTAAAAGAAAGTGTGGTCTTTGTTTCACTTGTTTTGACCTTCTGAGTTAAAGTAACAGCATTAGAACAGCTGATGTTTTTACATGGTCTGAGATGTGTTGTGTTCTCTTTTAAATCTTGATGGCCTGAGTTTGATTCCTGAGACTCACATGATAGAAAATGAAAAATGATTTTTGTGAGTTGTGCTCTGACCTACACACACACACACACACACACACACACATCATAGTATGCCTGTACACGTACACATACACATACACATACACACACAAATAAAATGTAAAGAAAAATTACAAGTAATGATGTAGAGCATTATGTTTCAATATGATCAATCTCACAGTCTTATAGGCTGAGTCAAAAATATTGCAAAGCAACTTATAACATATACTACAGAATTAAACCCTAAAACATATAGAACATTATATAATTTGGTAAAAGTATAAGAAAGTATAGGAATCATAAACATCAGGTTCTAAGTGGTATCATTGGTAAGATAGCCTATGTAGCATGTACATATTAAGATAGGGAAAAGTGGGGAAGAGAGGGAAGGAAGACTATTAAGGAAGAGTTTGTAGAATGTGGCAACTACAGTTGGAAATATTTTATTTGTTTATTTTTATTGAATTTTTTATGTGTTTCATACATAATTTTCAGCCAGTCTTAATCAACATTATACCTGCTTCTCCCTTGGCACCCTCCTTGGGTGACCACTCCTCCACCCCCAGAGTTTACACCTTCTCTCATTCCTGCTAGAGTCTGATGTGCCAAATAAATGACTTTCCCTGCTCACTCCTCAGTGCCAGCTCCTCCCCCTGATTCCTACTTAGTCTATCCAGAGTCTTTTTTCTAAAGGCGGCCAGATCTTCCTCACCTGACTACCGTCTGCTGCCAGTATTTCCTCAGCCAAGGTTGGGCTCTGCTAACCATTCCTACAGTTCTGTGCTGGGTTTTTGTCTAGCCGAGGTTGTACTGGTCTTGTGCATGCTGCTCTACAATGTTGTAGGTTCATATGAACCAGATCCCAGGAGCTTGTAGGATTCGTTTCCATTTGGTCTTGCATCACCTCCCTGGCTCTTACGATCTTTCCACCCCCTTTTTCCCAGTGTTCCCTGAGCCCTGGATGGGAAAAACTGAATATTGGTAGCCTGTCCATGGAACCATACTCTGTAGAATCCTAATTTTTCTGGTTTGGCCATTCAGGTTTTTTTGGGTGCCTGGTCTCCTGTTGCATGGAGGAGCTTCTTTAGCAAGAGTTAAGAGGTTAATTAATGCCTTCGTGGGTCCTTATTCTATGATACTTGGGTCTTGTGTGTAGAGGTTGCATTGTAGTAGATGTGTCACCTAGGCATGAGCCATTCACAGACCATGTCTGTGTGTGTCCAGTTGTGGGACTCTGTACTATTCTCATCTGGAGCAAAAGAAGCTTCTTTTCTGAATGGTGTCTGGGATATTTGTCTGTAAATATAAGGATACTTCTTTTGGAGTTAGTAAAATGTTACCTTGTCATAGGGATGTATCTACCTCGTGGAATTGTCTAAGATTTATGATCTCTCTTGATTTGTGCATCTGGCTATGTTAAAAATACCACACGAGTTTCCTCCCACTGAGTGGGCTTTAGGTCCACATGGTTAGCCATAGATTTCCTCCAAGATAGAAGTGCTTCTGCTGCACTGATGTCATATGCTGTGCTGGTCATTGATGTGGCTATTTGGTCTTGAGATTGATGTTGGACCATCTATTGATGATCTCCTTTAGTGGCTCTCCACATGTATGAGAGCTAGCCTTAAGGGTGGTGGCTTCCAGGTCAGATCCAGCTCCATTGCTCAATATCCAGTCTCCAAAGAATGTCCTATCTTCAGCAACAGGGTCTTACCTTCAGGCTATGAGGCAATCAAGGGCTGTGGCAGTAGCCTGTGTAATTTTCGGAGTCTCTTGGACCCTTGCCAACAACTCAAAGGAATATTTCTCCTGTCCGGTACTGTTTCTTGATATGCATCTTTCCACATGAACTCATGTAGAAGTACTACATGCTTATTTTGTCAATAGATTGTTGGACTAATATAATTCTCTCAATTTTTTTTTATTTTTTACCCTAGCAAGGCATTATTTATCCCTCCTCTCTCCCCTTACCTGTCTAGCATTCCCTCCATGTCTTCTCCATTCCGTCTCCATTTAAAGTGTCCCCATTTCTCCCTTGATACTGCCAGTCTCCTATGGCCCCACTTCTCCTGGGCTTCTTTTTCTTCCCTTATCCCATTCTTTCCTTCTATAACCCTTCTACTTCCCTCCTATTTATGTACCCTGATTTTATCCATTCCTCCCTTCGTAACACCTGTCCCCTACTAGCCTTCTGTCTCAGGTTCCATCTTTCCCTTTACCTTCCTGGTTTCTTTTCAATTACCTGGTTCCTGCAGTTATATAATGGTATAAACTTACATAGACAGATTTGGTGGTAGGATCCATAAATGAGGGACAACATATTTCATTGGTTTTCCTGAGTCTGTGTTATTTCACTTAGCACAACAGCTAGAAGTTCCATCCATTTACCTGCAAATTTCAAGGTGTCAGCTTTCTTTACTGCTGGATAGAACTCCATTATGTAAATCTACCACATTTTCATTATCCACTCATCAGCTGAGGGACACTTAGGTTGCTTGTAGCTCTTTGCAGTTCTCCAGGGCTGGTTGCAAATGTCTGAATCTGGGTCTGGGGCACGGAAGCCTAGCCTGGAGCCCTAAATAATTTTTTTAAATGTCAGTGTTTTCTTAAACCAATTGAGAAAAGGACATTGGGTTGATCTGCATGCATTAAACTATCATAGTATTTCTTTTAAAGATGTTATGTTGTGGGGCCAGAGAAATGGCTCATCAATTAGGAACACTAGCTGTTCTTGCAGAGGGTCCCAGTTTGATTTGCAGCAACCACATGGTACCAAATAACCTATGTAATCCAGTCCCAGGGAATCTAGCACCATGTTTGACTTCTGTAGGCATTGCATGACACAGATACACTTACACACATGTGGGCAATACACTCATACAAATAATAATAATAATAATAATAATAATAATAATAGCAATAATAAGTTGTAGTGTGGTTTCCATTAGGACTACTACTCCAAGCAAAAATTTAAGAATGATTACCTGTAATCAGTATTGCCAATGCATATTTTCCAAAGTAGTTCTACTGTGTGGCCTTAAGCATCCAAAAGGAAAGTACAACCAGATATAAATAATCAATAAGACTAGAGAAACTGTACTGCAGACATAGAACTTGAGATCTTACTAAAAAGACAAAAAGAAAAAAGAGAGAGTACTGTGGTTTGGCCTGTCTTCAATTCTTATTGGCAAGTGCATCTATTCTGTGGCTGCCACTGCTTTTGGCACTCCTCAAAGACATGAGACACAGCTTTTTAACCTTCTAATATGGACTAAAGACTCATGTCTCTCCAAGAATCCTCCAAACCTTCAATGCCAGATGGGGACTACTGAGATACCCAGCTTTGGACTAGACAGCTAAGGGGATGTCAGCCTCGTCAGAATATAGACTGCCATTTTTGGACTACCTGGGCTGTATCATAGAGGCGAGTGCAAGGGGATCAAGACAGGACATGTGTTTACTGGACTTCATTTGGGGGATCATGGGAGGAAAAGACCGCAATGTGGAGCAAAAGTGCAGGATTGATAGTTGTTTGGGATTGTCAAGGAGGAGCCTCCAAGCAGTTCCTTAAGGAAAACATGACAACTATTAGGGAAAAAATCCTCCAATTCAAGTGATATGTGCAATGATATAGATAGTATATATATAATAATATATATATTATATATATGTAGCAATACAATTGGAGAGAAAAAACAACAAAAGAACTGTAAAAAAAGCTCTGGAAAGACTCAGAAAAAGATACAGGACATGTATGGCAGAGTGCAGGGACGCGGCTGGGGTCAGGGGCATGGAAAGGGAAGCAACTCTAGATTCAATTGAGAAGTGATGTATGATCTATGGGAAAAGTTTAATAACAATAAAAACTTATATAAAAAGTTAATTCAATGCCTTTGTTTTCTAATGGTAACATATATTTTCAGAAGGAGGAAACTTAAGGATATAGAGTGTGGAAAAAAACCATAAGGCTGTCGTTCTAACATGGCATAGATGGTCAGTTTAAGGGTAATTACCTAGTTTGAAGTCTCCTGAGAAGCAGATTATATAGTTGAAACAAGAAGTTATGTGAATTATTTCTAGTTCATAAAAACTTTTATTGCTATCAGGTCATATCATTGGATTAAGGAAGTGTAAAGACTTTATCTCTGCCCTCATGAGAACAGAGTTTATTCTAACTATACTATCAAGCCTGGTTCCTGGTTCCTGAAATGAGAAAATTTTGCAAAGTGAGGCCTTTTAAAGAAGTTGTGAGTTAGGAGGCTAAGGTCATTTGAAAAGTGCTCCTCACCGAGATATAGGAGGGACTAAGGGGGCCCAAGGGAATGCCAGAAACCGAGACCTGCAGAACACTGACAAGGATTCCAAGAGCTTTGTTTAAGTTCTTAAAAGAAGAAGCATTCTCAATTGTCGGGTTGTGTCCCTTACAAAAATGCCCATCTATGTCATACCCCAATTGAATGGCACTTACAGAAAAGCATTGTTGCAGGTAAAATCCAAGTTGAAAGGTAGTTATAGTGAATTAACCCTGACCCCAGTCTGGTAGCTATTGTTTAAGAAAAAGGAGAGAAAAATTTGGTTACAGAGGCAGAGAGAGCAGAGTCAGAAACTGCAGTTATTGAAGCTCTAAATCAAGGAATACCAAGGATTACATGCATTGCCAGAGGCTAAGAAGAGGGAAGGGAGGGACCATGATGCTGCCACCTTGATTCTAGAACCTTTAGTTTCTAGGAAAATAAATTTCTGTTTCTAAATTTGTAACACTCTAAACTAATACATTGTGTACTTCTTCCTGGTTTTCTGTGGCCTGGGAAATAACAGGAACAATAGTGCAGCAGCTGACGCTGGTTGGACACTTCTTCCCATTGCCTCATTTGCTCCTTTTGGCTTCATCTTTTAAAGATGAATGGAAGTTGCTGACTTACCACAAAATCGCTGCCTCCGAAAATGCATCAGCCTATTCCAAGTCAGTAAGGAAGACGGGAGTTCATACATTAAATAGTACTGATTAACAGCAGTTGTGGGGTTCTGACCATAATAGCTGCTGGATAGTGGAAGAGTAAATGAAGTCATTTTATTTTTTATGTGTATGTGTGTAATGTCTGCATGTAGGTTGGTGCACCCATGTCTTGCAATGTCGCAGAGGTCAGAAGAGGGCATCCGATTCCCCTAGAACTGGAGTTAAAGATGGTCTTAGCTGCCACATGGGTACTGGGAATTGAACCCGGGTCCTCTGCAAGAGCAGTCAGTGCTCTTAACCACTGAGCCATCTCTCCAGTCCCAGGAATAGTCATTTTAATTATGTGTTCTGAAATTGAATTTAGCAATAGATATTTTGTAGTTACTACAGAAATAAAAATGTGATTTTTCAGTTATAAAAAATTAAGCATTTCCTCTATTTTATGAATCTTCTTTTTTTAAATTTTATTTATTTTTGTATGTGTATGAATGTACTGTCTGCATGTAGGTTTGTGCACCTGTGTCGTGCAATGCCTCGGAGGTCAGAAGAGGGTCTCGGATTCCCCTGGAACTGGAGTTCTCCTGGAATTGGAGTTACAGACGGTTCTTAGCCACCATGTGGGTGCTGGGGATCGAACCCGGGTCCTCTGCAAGAGCAGTCAGTGCTCTTAACTGCGAGGCTATCTCTCCAGCCCCTATTTTATGAATTTTCTTCTGATCTTTTAGAAGAATTAAGTAGAAGTTTTTGATTTTTAGTCTTAGAGAAGATTCTCTTTTGTTTTCCTCTGAGAACTCACCAAGAGCATCTTCAGGTTAAAGAAGCATTAGAGATCTTCATCATCAGTAACCTTTGAAAGCATTTATAAAAACTACTTATAATTTAAAATCTGGTTATTATTTCCCTTAGGAAACATAGATGTCTGCACTACTTTGAAAGTATCGATGGGGCAGAAAGGTTTTCCATGTGTGTGGCGTGTCGGGGGGTAGGTACTAGGAATTGAATCTAAGGCCTTGTGCAGCCTACCCAAGCTCTGTACCATTAAGCCATATCCCCAGCCCTTGTTTTACATTTTAGCTTGTGGTGTGATCTTACTTTGGTATGCAAGCCATCCTTGAACTTACTCTGTAGCCCATGTAGGCCTAGAACTTGAAATCCTCCTGCTCCCTCCATCCAGTCCTGAACCGCCAGGCCAAGATAGATATTTTCTTCTGTCATATTATTTTTTTCTGAAAATTATTGCTACCATTTGGAACAATGACCCTTAGAAGTTTTTGAGTTAAAGGCTTGGTCTTCAGGGTACTACTCTTGAGATGTAATGGAACCTTTGGGAAGCTCAGCCTTGTGGGAATCCTTAGGTCATTGAAACCATATTGTTAAAGGAAATTGTGAGACCTTGACATGTCTTCTTCATTTCTTGGCTAGAGATTTAAGCATTCACTCAAACACACAAGCCCTCCATGATGTCCCTTCCCCCCCTAGAGGCCCAACCAGAGTGCTGCCTAGTCTTAGACTATGATCTCTAGAACCATGAGCTAAGATAAACCTTCTTTACTTCATGTATAGCCTATGTCACATATTCAATTATAGAGATGTGAATTTGATTAATAAATTTAGAGGATGGGGTGTTTAATGATTGAAGAACAATCAAATTATTAAAATTAAACACCTCCTCCAATATATAGCTTTATTATTGCCCCAAACAAAACTTATTCTTACAAATTTGAATATGCTAAAATTGAAACTACATCATAAAAAGTAAGTCACTGTCCTAGTTTGTCTTCCATTGCTGTGACAAAACACTCTGACCAAC
>VZQC01015183.1:0-140849 GCA_009823505.1 Rhizomys pruinosus
TATTTGGGGGGTGTAAGGGCCTTAAGCCCTCATATTTAGTAAAATCTTATTCTGACATGCCTAATAAGATATATACATATTTTAGTGGTATAACTTGGGTGCTCTAAAAAAGAAAAATCTCTTTCCAAACTCTCTTCCAGCACTTGGGAGACAAAGGCATGTGGATATCTTGGTCTGGTTTGGGTTGGGAACTGATACCAGAATGGCTTGGGCCAACCCTGTTTCTTGCCTCCAGGGTAGGAGAGCTACCCGTCTTGGGGTAGCTAATGGGATTTGTTGTGATTCCTGTCTCTTTCTCCCACCCCCATTCCTCCACATAGGAAGCTAACATACCTCCCTGGGTTTGAACTGGTGTCCTGCTGCTCTGCTGATCTGCCCAAACCTGGAAGTTCCCCAGCCAGGTGTGGTAGGCCACACCTTTAATCCTAGAACAGCCAAATTCTTTAGGTATAAAGATCATTACTGTAGAATTTCTGATTCAGAAACTAATAACTGGCCCAATTTAATCCTAAATTAAAAATAGGAAAATTTACCTTGCAGCTAGATGACCTCAGTACTGCATAAATTGTGAACTTTAAAACGTTGTTATGTTGTCTGTTATAAACTTAAGAGTCATATTTTGCACTGATTTAAGTTTTTATCTCTAGAGTTTTCATCAAGGTGCTGATGGAGCTGTTTACAAGTAAACTGTCAAGTGAGCTAAGACTGTTAAACTACACTATGGTCCTTGGTTCCTATATTTTACGTTCATTTTAAGAAATAATCACTTCTGTTCTAGAGTGCAATTTATTTCCACACGTTACACATGTGGGGACATTGCCAGGCCTAGGTAAAGTTCCCCTAAGCACTCAAAGAATATTGGTAATCCAAAACGCGCTCCCAAGCTGGCATGAACATCTCAGTTTATACTAGTGTATTTGAAATAACTGTCCTTTCTCATTACATGGGAAATAAATGTTAACTACTTGGTAAATCCACACAATTAAGGGTTAATCTGTTTACTTTATGTCTCATGGTTTCAAAAAGGGATATAAAAAGTGAAAAATGTTAAAAAGATATTTTTAGTAAGGATTTATGTAAAGATGATAAAAAAGTCTTTACAAGTGATCAAAGTCTAAGGAGATTTGTTGTGATAGGTAAAAAGGACACTGTATAAATAAGCTTAAATTTTTATGGTTCAGTCAACTAGTCCAAAAATAGAAATGTTGCTGGGCATGGTGGCATACTCCTTTATTCCTAGCACTTGGGAGGCAGAGGCAGGCAGATCTTTGTGAGTTAAAGGCCAGCCTGGTCTACAGAGTGAGTTCCAGGTCAGCTGAGGCTACAGGGAGGCCCTGTCTCAAAAAGACCAAAAAAAAAAAAAAAGAAATGTATATCTAGTCAAGGTTTGTTTAGGTGTGTTCAGTTTTTGCCCAAGCATTATATGCATATCACATGGCACTTCAAGCTTTAGTAAAATGATAAGGTACCTGTATTAAATTAAATTGGTATAAACACTCAATCTAGTTTACATGTGGCCTGAATAGGATTGTGAATACACAGAGTTGTTAATTTTCAGTCCTCTCCTGGCTGGAGCCTGACTCCCTGTTACAGGTTTGGATTAAATGGGCACAGGCAAATTATGGGTTACCTATGGCTACTGAAAAATATATTTTATGTTTCTTGCAAGAGTTGCTTTTGATATTTCCCTTGACCTAACCAGATAATTTGGCTCAAAAATCTAGATTCTATCTTCCTGAACAAGCTCCATGCAGTCCAGATGAAGACAGTTTGGATGGGCTTGGTAACCTTTTTCAGTTTATTTCCTGTCTTCTGGTATGTGTTACAACTCCTGTCTTTCTGGGAAAACTATAAATCAGAATAAGGGTCTGAAAAAGAAAAAGATTGTTCCCATGTTGTAGTAATTGTAATGAACACTTTTACATTTAAAATAAGCCTGAAATTGTTTAATTCCATCTTGTGGGTTATGCCTGCTTAACGTATGATGTTAAGTTATTCCTCCAGTCAGTATTATACAAGGCTGCTTGAAATTTTGTCCAAGACTTATCTAGAATATTATACAGTAATGAAAGATGTTAGGCTGGTGTGGCTTAGCCTTTCTGGATGGATGCCAACCATGCTTAAATGCCCATACCAATTCGGCTGAGGGACTTAAGGAAGAACTTTGTTTCTTGCCCTCTGAGTTCAACCAGTCCCAGGGGGTTATATCTTGGGGCATCTCCTGAAATGCCCTGCAATTGTGGGTCACCAGTCCTCCTGGGCAGAGAGGTCTTGGAGATACACTAGCCAGTGTCCATTCTGTAAAGAGGAAAGTCTCTTCATGCTTCAAGAAGGAAAGCCTGGTTTAGCAAGACCTGACTTTGTCCTCCTGTGGATGGAACTGGTAAATGAAAAGTCAAGAGAAGCCAGAGGCCTCTCCCTTCAAAATCCGAGTGGCCCTTGAGGACCAGATTCTCAACTGACCTTGAGAAAAAAAAAAGTTGGTTAATCTGGGCTAGCCGTATGGACCAAGAGAAAAGTATAACCAAAAGATAAGTAATCATTATATTTCCGTTAAAGTCTGAGAGATTGTTCTTCCAAACACTATATTTTAAGTCATTTAAAGTCATATGAGATTTGGATCTTTGTGAGGTCAAGGTCAGCCTGGTCTACAGAGAGAGTTCCAGGACAGCTGGGGCTACAGGGAGACCCTGTCTCGAAAAGACAAAAAAAAATTCATATGATATTTGTTGTTACCAAATAACAAAGTTTCTTCTCACTATTTAAACAACTACCTAAGGGAAAACTCACACCATGACTATTGAAATTTCCTGGAAAGCAGATGCTGAGTCCAGACATAATGGACAAATGTAAAAAAGGAGAAGCCTAATAATGGATGCTTTGGAACCCCCTCATTGAGAGATTCCAATGGACTTTTAAGGTGTTTTTTTTTTTTTGGAAGCTCAGTTCAGCTTATGGATAAGAACCTATTTGGGGGGTGTAAGGGCCTTAAGCCCTCATATTTAGTAAAATCTTATTCTGACATGCCTAATAAGATATATACATATTTTAGTGGTATAACTTGGGTGCTCTAAAAAAGAAAAATCTCTTTCCAAACTCTCTTCCAGCACTTGGGAGACAAAGGCATGTGGATATCTTGGACTGGTTTGGGTTGGGAACTGATACCAGAATGGCTTGGGCCAACCCTGTTTCTTGCCTCCAGGGTAGGAGAGCTACCCGTCTTGGGGTAGCTAATGGGATTTGTTGTGATTCCTGTCTCTTTCTCCCACCCCCATTCCTCCACATAGGAAGCTAACATACCTCCCTGGGTTTGAACTGGTGTCCTGCTGCTCTGCTGATCTGCCCAAACCTGGAAGTTCCCCAGCCAGGTGTGGTAGGCCACACCTTTAATCCTAGAACAGCCAAATTCTTTAGGTATAAAGATCATTACTGTAGAATTTCTGATTCAGAAACTAATAACTGGCCCAATTTAATCCTAAATTAAAAATAGGAAAATTTACCTTGCAGCTAGATGACCTCAGTACTGCATAAATTGTGAACTTTAAAACGTTGTTATGTTGTCTGTTATAAACTTAAGAGTCATATTTTGCACTGATTTAAGTTTTTATCTCTAGAGTTTTCATCAAGGTGCTGATGGAGCTGTTTACAAGTAAACTGTCAAGTGAGCTAAGACTGTTAAACTACACTATGGTCCTTGGTTCCTATATTTTACGTTCATTTTAAGAAATAATCACTTCTGTTCTAGAGTGCAATTTATTTCCACACGTTACACATGTGGGGACATTGCCAGGCCTAGGTAAAGTTCCCCTAAGCACTCAAAGAATATTGGTAATCCAAAACGCGCTCCCAAGCTGGCATGAACATCTCAGTTTATACTAGTGTATTTGAAATAACTGTCCTTTCTCATTACATGGGAAATAAATGTTAACTACTTGGTAAATCCACACAATTAAGGGTTAATCTGTTTACTTTATGTCTCATGGTTTCAAAAAGGGATATAAAAAGTGAAAAATGTTAAAAAGATATTTTTAGTAAGGATTTATATAAAGATGATAAAAAAGTCTTTACAAGTGATCAAAGTCTAAGGAGATTTGTTGTGATAGGTAAAAAGGACACTGTATAAATAAGCTTAAATTTTTATGGTTCAGTCAACTAGTCCAAAAATAGAAATGTTGCTGGGCATGGTGGCATACGCCTTTATTCCTAGCACTTGGGAGGCAGAGGCAGGCAGATCTTTGTGAGTTAAAGGCCAGCCTGGTCTACAGAGTGAGTTCCAGGTCAGCTGAGGCTACAGGGAGGCCCTGTCTCAAAAAGACCAAAAAAAAAAAAAAAGAAATGTATATCTAGTCAAGGTTTGTTTAGGTGTGTTCAGTTTTTGCCCAAGCATTATATGCATATCACATGGCACTTCAAGCTTTAGTAAAATGATAAGGTACCTGTATTAAATTAAATTGGTATAAACACTCAATCTAGTTTACTTGTGGCCTGAATAGGATTGTGAATACACAGAGTTGTTAATTTTCAGTCCTCTCCTGGCTGGAGCCTGACTCCCTGTTACAGGTTTGGATTAAATGGGCACAGGCAAATTATGGGTTACCTATGGCTACTGAAAAATATATTTTATGTTTCTTGCAAGAGTTGCTTTTGATATTTCCCTTGACCTAACCAGATAATTTGGCTCAAAAATCTAGATTCTATCTTCCTGAACAAGCTCCATGCAGTCCAGATGAAGACAGTTTGGATGGGCTTGGTAACCTTTTTCAGTTTATTTCCTGTCTTCTGGTATGTGTTACAACTCCTGTCTTTCTGGGAAAACTACAAATCGGGTTAAGGGTCTGAAAAAGAAAAAGACTGTTCCTATGTGTAGTAATGGTAGTGAACAGTTTTACATTTAAAATAAGCCTGAAATAGTTTAATTCAATATTGCGTGTTATGCCTGTTTAATGTATGGTGTTAAGTCCCTCCTCCAGTCAGTATTATACAAGGCTGCTTGAACTTTTGTCCAAGCCTTATCTAGAATATTATACAGTAATCACAGATGTTAGGCTGGTGTGGCTTAGCCTTTCTGGATGGATGCCAACCATGCTTAAATTCCGATACCAATTCGGCTGAGGGACTTAAGGAAGAACTTTGTTTCTTGCCCTCTGAGTTCAACCAGTCCCAGGGGGTTATATCTTGGGGCATCTCCTGAAATGCCCTGCAATTGTGGGTCACCAGTCCTCCTGGGCAGAGAGGTCTTGGAGATACACTAGCCAGTGTCCATTCTGTAAAGAGGAAAGTCTCTTCATGCTTCAAGAAGGAAAGCCTGGTTTAGCAAGACCTGACTTTGTCCTCCTGTGGATGGAACTGGTAAATGAAAAGTCAAGAGAAGCCAGAGGCCTCTCCCTTCAAAATCCGAGTGGCCCTTGAGGACCAGATTCTCAACTGACCTTGAGAAAAAAAAAAGTTGGTTAATCTGGGCTAGCCGTATGGACCAAGAGAAAAGTATAACCAAAAGATAAGTAATCATTATATTTCCTTTAAAGTCTGAGAGATTGTTCTTCCAAACACTATATTTTAAGTCATTTAAAGTCATATGAGATTTGGATCTTTGTGAGGTCAAGGTCAGCCTGGTCTACAGAGAGAGTTCCAGGACAGCTGGGGCTACAGGGAGACCCTGTCTCGAAAAGACAAAAAAAAATTCATATGATATTTGTTTTTACCAAATAACAAAGTTTCTTCTCACTATTTAAACAACTACCTAAGGGAAAACTCACACCATGACTATTGAAATTTCCTGGAAAGCAGATGCTGAGTCCAGACATAATGGACAAATGTAAAAAAGGAGAAGCCTAATAATGGATGCTTTGGAACCCCCTCATTGAGAGATTCCAATGGACTTTTAAGGTGTTTTTTTTTTTTTTAATTCACCCTGTTCCTCTCTTGGTTCCCTGCCTAAAAAATGCACTTAGCTACTTTTGCCTTCATAGACACTAGTCAAGTATTTCATTCTCTTTGTAACTATACTTTTTGGGGTCTTTTAGATAGATCTACTGAGCAGGGGTACCCCCAGTCACCACCTCCTATGCCCCTTTTCAGCATGGAAGAAATCAGAATGGTTAGCACCGTGATTCTCTCTTGGCAATTGGGGTAACCTCCTCAGAGGGTCATGTGATAAAAGTAGGAGCTAAAAATTGGCTAGGCAGTTTAGGGCTAAGGCCCCCCAAAGAGCCAGTTTCTTTCTCAGCTGAGAGCTGAGGACTTCCTGGATCTGCCAGTGGACTTCTGGTTGCTCTGACTCCTGGCTCATACATCCTTAACTCACTTGTCAGATTTATTGACCAGTAGATAAATTCCATTAAAATCATAGAGCAAAGGACCCAGTAACCACCCCCCCCAGCAGAGATCATTCCATCTTGGAAACACCAACTGTGGTTAACTCTTGTGAACTTCCTTCAAGGATTGAAAGACACATAATGAGAGTGAGACATGAGTTGTAACCCCAGGTTTTCATCATTCTGCCTGAACCCCTACCAATTTCTCAATATTACATGTCTATAGTGAACTTGGTGACATTATTAAAGGCCCCTGGTCACAACAGTTTATTAACTACACCTTGATCCTTGGTTTTCAAATTATCTGCCTTAACTCTACTTGCCCCGAGGTCATACCCTTTGATACTAGCTTTGTTTCACAGGTGTGGTCTCAGCTAAATTCCATTTTATTAATTAAGTTATTTATATATATACATTTTTTATAAAATCTAGACCTGTGTTCCCCCATCCCCCCATGCCACCAGAGCTCATTCTGCCAAACATACTTTTCATCTCTTTCTCAGTCTTTCTCAATATTCTCCATGAGGAAGTTGACTATTTTGAGCAGAAGTTCACTGTTTCAGTCAGTTCTTTGATGCAGTCATTTCCGTTTTTGTTGTTGTTGTTATTGTTTCCAATATGCATCACTCCTAACTGCTTTCAACAAAAATTCAAGGGGCCATGTACAAGAAATACTTACAACTAGGTAATTGGCATTAGCATCCACAGATGACGGATATGATTCATCTTTTGTTTTTCTGGGACTGTGTTACTTCACTCAGCATGATGTCCTCTAGCTCCATCCATTTTCCTGAAAAGCTCATGATGTCATCTTTCTTTACTGCTGCATAGAACTCCATTGTGTAGATGTACCACATTTTCTCTATCCATTGATCAGTTGAGGGGCATTTGGGTTGGTTCCAGCTCCTTGCTATTGTGAAGAGAGCTGAAATCAACATGGCCGTGCATGTATCTCTGTGGTGGGGTGAGTCTTGAGGGTACATGCCTAGGAGTGGTATGGCTGGGTCGGGTGGCAAGTTCATTCCAAGTCTTCCAAGGGTTCTCCACAATGCTTTTCATAGTGGTTGCACGAGTTTACATACCCACCAGCAGTGGATGAGTGTTCCCCTTTCCCAACAACCTCTCCAGCACTTGGTATCATTGGTTTTCTTGATCCTAGCCAGTCTTATTGGAGTAAGATGATATCTTAAAGTGGTTTTGATTTGCATTTCCTTAATGATTTGTGATGTTCAACACTACTTAAGATGTTTCTCAGACATCTCTAATTCCTCACTTGTGAAGTCTCTGTTCAGTTCTTTGCTCCATCTATTGGGTGGGTCATTTGCTTCTTTCTTCTTTGTTTTTTGAGTAGTTTATATATTCTGGAAATCAATACTTAGATGTTTCTGTGGTGAAGTTTTCCTCCCACTCTGTGGGATTTCTCTTCACTTCCTTGATTGTTTCTTTTGATGACAGAAGCTTTTGAGTTTAATGAGGTCCCATTTGTCAATTGTCGACCTTAATTCTTGTGCAGCTGCTGTCTGATTTAGGAAGTCTTTTCCTATGCCTATTTCTTGTAGTCTGCTGCCAACTGTCGACTTCAGAGTTTGGGGTTTCACGTTGAGGTCTTTGATCCATCTGGAGTTGACTTTTGTACAGGGCGAGAGGTAGAGGTTTAATTTCCTTCTTCTACAAGTGGTGATCCAGTTTTGTCAACACCGTTTGCTGAAGATGCTGTCTTTTCTCCACTGTGTCTTCTTGGCCCCCTTGACAAATATGAAATGACTGAAATTGTATGTCCTCTTCAGTTTTGTTCCATTGGTCAACAGGTCTGTTTCTGTGCCAATACCAGGCTGCTTTCATGACTATAGCCCTGTAGTATAGTTCGAAGTCTGGTATAGAGATCCCCCCTGTGTAGCTTTTTTCACTCAGGGTTGTTATGGATATTCAGGGTCTTTTATTTTTCCGAATGAATTTAAGGACTTTTTTTTTCCAAACCTGTGAAGAAACTCTTGGGGATTTTGATTGGGATTGTGTTAAATCTATACAAGAGTTGGGGTAGAATGGATATTTTTATAAAGTTAATTTTCCCAATGTATGAGCATGAGAGGTTTTTCCATCTTCTTATGTCTTCTTCAGTTCCTTTCTTTAAAGATTTAAAATTTTTGTTGTAGAGAACTTTGGTGTCTTTAGTTAGGTTTGTTCCTAGGTATTTTACTGTTTTTGAGGCTATTGTAAGTAGAAAGGTCTCTTTTAATTCTTTCTCCAGTTGCTTGTTCTTTGTGTAAAGAAAGGCCATTGTTTTTTTAGGTTAATTTTGTATCCTGCCACTTTGCTGAAGCTGTTAATCGTTTCTAAGGATAGCTTGACTTATTTGTTTCCAATTAGTACTCCTAATGAATGAAAAACTCAAAAAGGACCTAGAAGGATACAATGATAAACTTCAGAAAGAAATAAAAAATAGAATGACAAACTCCAGAAAGAACTAGAGGGAGAAAAAAACAAACTCCAAAAGAAAGTAGAAACACTGAAAAAGGAAGCCAACCAATGAAGTAAGGAGCACCAAGAAGAAATGGAGAAGCTAAAAAAGGAAATCAAAATAGTAACAAAATCACAGGATGAAATGAAAAATAAAATAGAAAACTCATCCAGTCAAGAAGAAAGTAAAGGATAAAGCCTCAGAAATAAAATGGAGGAAGCAGATCAAAGAATATCAGATCTGGAAGATAACACAGAGAAATTAAAAAGCTCAAATAAAGAATGTGAAAATTTTAAAACTACACAAAAGTGGAACAACCAGGAAATATGAGACACTATGAAAAGAATAAACATCTGCATCATAGGAATAGAGGAAGGAGAAGAATCTCAAGAGAATATTATTGATCAGATCTTCAAAAGAATAAAAGATGAAAATTTCCCCAAACTAAAAATAGACAAATCCATACAAATACAAGAAGCACATAAGACTCCAAATAGACAAGATCAGAAAAGAAACTCCCCACACCATATCATAGTTAAAATGCTAGACGCCCAAAACAAAGACAAAATTATGAAGGCTACAAAAGAAAAACAGGTCACATATAAAGGGAAACCCATCAGAATTACAACTAACTTCTCAGCACAAACCATGAAAGCAAGAAAAACATGGAGCAAAGCATTCCCAGTGTTAAAGGACTATGGATGCCAACCCAGAATACTTTACCCAGCAAAAATGTCAATTACAGTTGAAGGAGAGAGAAGAATCTTCCAAGACAAAAACAAGATGATAGAATACATGTCCGGAAAACCAACTCTCCAGAAAATGCTTGAAGCAATTCAAAGGGCAGAAGAGAGGAGCAACTATCCTCAAGCACCTAGGAAAAGAAACTAATAAAAATATAAACATAGGAGTAGAATCAGAGACTAAAAGTCCAAATGGATAATAAGGTGAAAGGAAAAAACATCCATCTTTCAATTATAACCTTAAATATTAATGGGCTGAACTCCCCAATCAAAAGGCATAGACTGGGAGAATGGATTAGGAAACAAAATCCATCTATATGCTGTCTGCAAGAAACCCATCTCAATTTCAAGGACAGACACCAACTTAAGGTGAAGGGATGGAAGAAAATATTCCAAGCAAATGGTACCAAAAAGAAAGCAGGTGTCGCTATCCTAATATCAGACAAAATAGACTTCAAAGCAAAAGAAATCAAAAGAGACAAAGAGGGCCATTATATCTTCATTAAAGGAACAATCGACGATGAAGATCTCACAATCATGAATATATATGCACCAAATGCCGGCGCACCAAACTTTGTAAAGACAACTCTTCAGGATCTCAAGGCTCAGATTAACCCCAGCACACTAATAGTAGGGGACTTCAATACCCCACTAAGTCCTTTAGACAGATCAACAGGACAAAGGATAAACAGAGAGACATCTGAACTGAATGATACAATACACCAAATGGACCTCACAGACATCTATCGAATATTCCACCCAAACACCAGAGAATACACTTTCTACTCAGCACCCCATGGAACATTCTCCAAAATAGATCATATACTGGGACACAGGGAAAAACTCAACAAATACAAAAAGATTGAAATAATCTCATGCATTCTTTCAGACCACAGTGCAATAAAACTCAATATCAACACCAGGATAAACCCTACAACCTACAAGAACACATGGAGACTAAACAACACTCTCCTGAATAATGAATGGGTCAAGGAAGAAATAAAGAAAGAAATAAAAACATTCCTGGAACTGAATGACAATGATAATACAACGCAGCAAAACCTATGGGACACTTTAAAAGCAGTCCTAAGAGGAAAGTTTATAGCTCTAAGTGCCTACATTAGAAAAACAGAAAGAGCACAAGTGAACGATCTAACGCTCCAGCTAAAAGTACTTGAGAGACAACAACAAATGAACCCTAAACGCAGCAGACAAGAAGAAATAACAAAAATCAGAGCAGAGATCAATGAAATAGAAACAAAGAAAACCATAAAAAAAATCAATGAATCCAAAAGCTGGTTCTTTGAGAGAATAAACAAGATAGACAGACCTCTAGCCCAGTTAACCAAAAGAAAGAAGGAACAACTCCAAATCAATAGAATCTGTGATGAAAAGGGAAATATCACAACAGATAATGAAAAGATCCAGACAATCATACGGAATTACTTTAAAAACCTATACTCTACCAAGTTTGAAAACCTAGAAGAAATGGATGAATATCTGAAATCTTGGGAATCACCAAAGCTCAACCAAGAAGAGATCGACAGCTTAAACAGACCAATAATATGTGAAGAAATTGAAGATGTAATAAGCAGCCTCCCAACCAAAAAATGCCCAGGCCCAGATGGTTTCACAGCAGAATTCTATAAAATATTTCAAAAAGACTTACAACCATTAATATTCAAGTTGTTTAGAAGGATACAAACGGAGGGAGTTCTCCCAAATTCCTTCTATGAAGCCAGCATCACTCTAATACCAAAACCAGGCAAAGATGCAACTAAAAAGGAGAACTATAGACCCATCTCCCTAATGAACACAGATGCCAAAATTCTAAATAGGATACTGGCAAATCGCATACAGACCCACATCAAGAAGATCATCCACCATGACCAAGTTGGATTCATACCAGAGATGCAGGGATGGTTCAACATACGAAAATCAATAAATATCATCAAGCATATAAACGGGCTGAAAGACAAAAACCACACCATCATCTCAATTGACGCGGAAAAAGCCTTTGACAAAATCCAACATCCGTTCATGTTTAAAGTCCTAGAGGGAATTGGATTGGAGGGATCATATCTTAATGTAATCAAAGCCATATACAGGAAACCCACAGCCAATATCATCCTAAATGGGGAAACGACAGAAGCATTCCCCTTAAGGGTAGGAACTCGGCAAGGTTGTCCCCTGTCACCACTCCTTTTCAACATAGTGCTTGAATCCCTTGCTAGGGCAATAAGGCAGGAAAAGGAAATTAAAGGAGTTCTGATAGGAAAAGAGGAAGTCAAGCTATCCCTGTTTGCTGATGATATGATTGTCTACTTAAGGGATGCTAAGAACTCCACCAGGAAACTCCTAGAAACGATTAGGAGCTTCAGTAAGGTGGCAGGATACAAAATAAACCTAGAAAAATCAGTAGCCTTTCTCTACACCAACAGTAGGCAGCTGAAGAAGGAATACAAGGAGACCTTCCCACTCACAATAGCCTCAAAAACAATAAAATACCTAGGAACGAACCTAACCAAAGATACCAAGGACCTCTACAACAAAAATTTTAAACCTCTGAAGAAGGAAATTGAAGAAGACATCAGGAGATGGACAAACCTCCCATGCTCATGGATTGGGAAAATAAATATAGTAAAAATGTCCATTCTACCTAAACTTGTATACAGATTTAATGCAATCCCAATCAAAATCCCCAAGAGCTTCTTCACAGGTTTGGAAAAAAGAATCCTCAATTTCATTTGGAAAAACAAAAGACCCCGAATAGCCAAAGCAACTCTGGGCGAAAAGAGCAATACAGGGGGGATCGCTATACCAGACATCAAACTATACTACAGGGCTATAGTCATAAAAACAGCTTGGTACTGGCACAAAAACAGACCAGTTGACCAATGGAACAAAATTGAAGATCCAAACCTGAGCACATACAATTTCAGCCATCTCATATTTGATAAGGAGGCCAAGAAGACACATTGGAGGAAAGACAGCATCTTCAACAAGTGGTGTTGGCAAAACTGGATCACCACCTGTAGAAGAATGAAATTAAACCCCTACCTCTCACCCTGTACAAAAGTCAATTCCAAATGGATCAAAGACCTCAACGTGAAATCCAAAACTCTGGAGGTGATAGAAGAGAAACTTGGCAGCAGACTACAAGACGTAGGTGTAGGAAAAGACTTCTTAAATCAGACAGCAGCTGCACAAGAAGTAAGGTCATCAATTGACAAATGGGACCTCATTAAACTCAAAAGCTTCTGTACATCAAAGGAAACAATAAAGGAAGTGAAGAGAAAACCCACAGAATGGGAGGAAACCTTCACAGCAGATACATCTGACAAAGCATTAATCTCCAGAGTATACAAGCTACTCAAAAAACAAAGAAGAAAGAAAACAAATGAATCACTCAGAAGATGGAGCAAAGATCTGAACAGAGACTTCACAGAGGAGGAATTAGAGATGGCTGAGAAACACCTTAAGAAGTGTTCAACATCACTAATAATTAAGGAAATGCAAATTAAAACCACCTTAAGATACCACCTTACTCCAGTAAGACTGGCTAGGATCAAGAAAACAAATGATGCCAAGTGCTGGAGAGGGTGTGGGGAAAGGGGAACACTCATCCATTGCTGGTGGGAATGTAAACTTGTGCAGCCACTATGGAAAACAGTGTGGAGAACCCTTAGAAGACTCAAAATGATCCTGCCATTTGACCCAGTCATACCACTCCTGGGTATATACCCACAAGACTCATCTTACTGCAGAGATACATGCACAGCTATATTTATTGCCGCTCTGTTCACAATAGCAAAAAACTGGAATCAACCCAAATGCCCCTCAACTGACGAGTGGATAGAGAAAATGTGGTACATGTACACAATGGAATTCTATGCAGCAGTAAAGAAAGACAACATCATGAACTTTGCAGGTAAATGGATGGAGCTTGAAGACATCATGTTAAGTGAAGTAACACAGTCCCAGAAAAACAAACGACAAATGGTATCTCTCATATGTGGACGCTAGTACCAATAACCCAGTTATAAATATTTCTTGTGGAGAGGGATGCACATTAAAAGAACAACAACAGAAAGATTGCATCAGAAGGCTGACTGAAATAGTGACTCGGGAGGGGTGGGAGGGGTGGGAGAGGGACACGGGTGTATATTCGATTGGTGCATGTTTAATTGACATGAGTTCAACAAGTATCCAGTTTTGCCCAGACTCTGTCTACAAGATACATGGTGTTTTAGGACTTAGTAAAAGTAAATATGGGCATATTGGACAACATTGGTTTGAAGACTGATAAAAACGGTAATGCATCTGAGTTAATTGGTGATATAAATTGCTCTTGTCCACATTAGCTTTAACTAAAATCTGTATAACAATTACTTTGGGATTGGTATAAACAAATGTTCTCTATAATTTTGCTGTCATATAGTATCACCTGGTAGCAATCTCTTTCACCTATAGGATGATTTAACTCAAAAATAAACTTTGTTTCCCAAGTTAATCACATACAGTAACCCAAAACAGCATGGGTGAACTTGATGAAATCTGTGCCTTGATTCCACCCTATAGGTATGTATAAAACAACTGCTTTTTTGAGACTCATGGGTCAAAAATAAAAACCTTAAATAAAAAAGGGGGATATAGATAGATATGAAAACTTTTTGTCAAAAAACCTTGCAACCCAAATCTTAAAACTAACTATGGGAAAGGATTTGTATGTTCCAACAGGCCAGAGTATCACCAACTTAATGGCTGAGAAAGAAAATGCAGCTTTGCAGTGAGTAGGATGTACCAGAAAGTGCCAGCAGAAGGATTGACTCCTCTGGGCATTGAAGGGAAGAAATGCCTCAGATTGCTGCAGACATCAGGCCCCTCTGTGGATCCTACTAGTAACAACTATTTTTAATGATTCCTAACGAAGCTTACCTTCTAGGTGCCGCAAAGGTTTTAATACAAGAGACTTTCTTAACTCCCCCCCATAGAATAAGGAGAAATATGATGATGATGAGGTCGTTCTCCAGCTGTAGATTGGAGCCAGCTGTTATAGAGGTATTCTCTTGTAAAATCAGTAAAACTGCCTTCTTTAATTGACTAATGGACATAGAAACTGTGAAAAGGATTATTCTCTATTCAGAACCAAATATAATGCTAAAGTCTCCTTAAGCTATGCACTTAAACAAAATATATTAATACAGGAGCTCTGACATCAACAATGGATTATTCTACCAAGGAGATGTTGGCCAGGGGATCCAAGCCCCCACAAAAGGTAAAGGCTCCTTGCCTCCAAACTGGGATATCTGCAGGAAGAGAGGCGATAAGGCCCTGCTGTTGAAGACCTGATATAAACATGGGAAAGATGTATGGAGACCGCACTTGCAAGTATACAGATGGTCTCTGGAATGCCAGAGAGTGTTACCAAAGGCCACTAAACCAATAAAGCAAATATAGGTCTCCTTGAGTCAAGCAAGACTCCTCCGTCAGCACCAGCTACACCTCATCTGCCTGGAAATACTGTGCAGCAGTGGCAGCCATATGTCTGTATATCCCAAATCTAATTGGCTATTAGCTCTCTCCTTGGAGGAATAACCCACGGCTGATGCCACAAGCTTACATCCTCTAATGGTTAGGAGATGTTATAAACCACACGAAGACCCTGTCATACTTAACAGAAGAAAATGTAATTCATGGATTAACATACCATCCAAACATCTGTGTCTATACCAAAGTAACCTACCATAACAATTAGTACTGTTTAAATACCTATATATCTAATTGCGTGTGCTTCATTAGTAGGATCGAAAGGCTATATATTATACTGTTTAAATACCTATATATCTAATTGCATGTGCTTCATTAGTAGGATCGAAAGGTTATGCCTGGACAAGCTGGCAGCCCATGAAAGAAAACAGCCAGAATTGACTAGAGACCAAGACAACAGCTCCAGAGAAAGTAGACTGTTTTGCTTCTCATCCACCTGTGCCCCTTTTCTAAGCCTAGGGAACAATCTGCGGAAGAGGGGGCGCGGTAGAATGTAAGGGCTGCGATTGGGGTGAATGGTGAAACTACAACAATATAGACTGGACACTCATTTGATCAACTTGATTGAACATACAAGCCCCCCCTGCTGGATGGTGGGACCCATGAGCTGTGTGGGTTTGGGCACAACTGCTCGCAAATTGGCTTTACATGAAGGATGCTTATACTCACAAATTATCATTTATTGTTAAAAAAATAAAAACAAAACAAAACAAACAACAACAACAACAAAAAAAAAAACCAGAAAGATGCAGAAAAGTTACAGCAGAATGCATGATCTGGGATGGGTAGGGGTGGGGTGGGGGGAAGGGAAGGGAATATATGCCTGAACTGAATTGGAAAATTATGTATGAAATACACAAAGCATCAATAAAAAGAAAGAAAAAAAAAATTCCTTCTATGAAGCCAGCATTACTCTAATACCTAAACCAGGCAAAGATACAACCAAAAAAGAAAAATATAGGCCCATCTCATTGATGAATATAGATGCAAAAATACTCAATTAAATACTTACAAACTGCATACAGACCCACATCAAAAAAATTATCCATAATAACCAAGTTGGATTTATATCAGAGATGCAGGGATGGTTCAACACATGTAAATCAATAAATATCATAAAATACATAAATGAACTGAAAGACAAAAACCACAGGATCATCTCAATTGATGCAGAAAAATCCTTCAACAAAGTCAGAATACCTTTATTGCTTAAAGTTCTAGAAGGAATTGGACTGGAATGAACATTCTTCAACATAATCAAAGCCATATACAACAAACCCACAGCCAACAACATCATAAATGGAGAAAAGTTAGAAGCATTCCCCTTAAAATCAGGAACATGACAAAGCTGTCCCCTATCACTGCTCCTCTTCAATATAGTGCTTGAAACACTTGCCAGGGCAATAAGGCAAGAAAGGGAAATTAAAGGAGTACTAATTGGAAAATAGGAAGTCAAAAGATCCCTCTTCACAGATCATATGATAATTTACCTAAGGGAGGCTAAAAACTCTACCAGAAAACTCCTAGAAATGACTAAGAGTTTCAGTGAAGTGGCGGGATACAAAATTAACCTAGAAAAATCAGTTGCCTTTCTTTATGCCAACAACAAGCAACTGGAGAAGGAATACAAGAAGACCTTCCCACTCACAAGAGCCACAAAAACAATAAAATACTTAGGAACAAACTTAACCAAATATGCCAAAGATCTCTACAACAAAAAATTTAAACTTCTGAAGAGGGAGATTGAAGAAGACATCAGAAGATAGAAAGACCTCCCATGCTTATGGATTAGAAAAATAAATAATAAAAATGTCCATTCTACCCAAATTAATATATAGATTCAATGCAATCCCAATTAAAATCCCCAAAAGTTTCTTCACGGACCTGGGGAAAAAATCCTTAAATTAATATGGAAAAACAGAAGACCCCTTAATAGATAAAATGAGCCTGAGTGAAAAGTTCAATACAGGGGGATCACTATACCAGACTTCAAACTATATTGCAGGGTTATATTCATAAAAATAGCCTGGTACTGGCATAAAAATGGCCCATAGACCAATGGAACAAAATTGAAAATCCAAACTTGACAACATACAATTTCAGCCATCTCATATTTGACAAAGGGGCCAAAAAACCTCAATAGAGGAAAGATAGCATCTTCAGCAAATGGTGCTGGCAAAACTGGATCACCATTTACAGAAGAACAAAATTAAATCCCTACTTCTCACCCTATACAAAAAAATCAACTCCAAATGGATCAAAGACCTCTGAAACTCTGAAGGTGATAGAAGAAAACGTTGGCAGCACCTACAAGACATAGTGTAGGAAAAGACTTTATAAATCAAACAGCAGCTGTGCAGGAAATAAGGTCAACAATTGCCAAGTGGGATCTCATTAAACTCAAAATCTTCTGTACAGTGAAGAAACAATCAAGGAAGTGAAGAGAAAAACCCACAGAGTGGGAGGAAATCTTCACCAGTGATATAGCTGACAGACTTTAACATCCAGAATATATAAACTACTCAAAAAAACAAAGACATAAGACAACAAATGACCCACTCAAGAGATGGAGTAAAGAGCTGAACAGAGACTTCACAAGTGAGGAAATAAAGATGGCTGAGAAACATCTTAAAAAGAGAGGCTAGAGGATCTCTGTGAGTTCAAGGCCAGCCGGGTCTACAGATCTTATCCCTCATCTGTGGATGCTAGCACCAAAACCTAGTAGTAAGGCAAACTGAGAAAGATAGATATATATATATATATATATATATATATATATATATTTCATTTACTTGAATGTAACTGTACCATTATAATGTGAATACCTTAATGGGATCTAGAATTAACCTACCACTTATTTTCAGACTTTGTAATTGTGCTAAATGGAGGGAGGGTATGTATGCATACTTTAGAGTAATATAAATTAAAGGGAAAAAATGTGAATTCCAAAAATGGTTACTCTCATTTTTGGATAACTCCAAATCCCCAGTTGAAAGGCAAGCTGAACAACATTTTGGTTAGATTTCTTTTTATCTGAAAGCAACTGTGCTGTTATAATGTGAATCTCTTATCAGGCTCTAGAATTGACCTACCACTTATTTTCAGACTCTGTAATCATTGTATATGGGTGGAAGGTATATATTCATATCTTACAGTAATATAAAATTAAAGGGGAAAATATTAATGCTTATACATATTCTAGAATTAACACACAGTTTATTCTCAGAGGCCATACTTTTGATACATATGTGATGGTTATATAGGCATATGTTGGAGCAATACAAAGGGGAGGGAACAACAACAACATGAAGACTCGGTCAAAGAACTGACTGATACAGTTAAATTTGGCCCAAAACAGCAAGCTTCTGAGTGAAAAACTTTAGAAAGACTGAGAAAGATGCAAGACATGTATGGCAAAGGCATGAACTGGGGTGGGGTGGGGGGCAGGGAGAAAGGAATGTGTCTAAATTGGACTGAAACATAATGTATGAAATACACAAATCATCACTAAAAATATTAAGAAAACAGATATAGATAGAGATTTGATACTATATCTATTTAGGAAAATAATAATAGTAGGTTCATCTCTGGGGCCAATGAACTCCCTGACCATGGGTGCCCTGTCAGATTTACAGTACTAAGTATGTATTGTTTCTGGGGGAACAGATCCTTAAATCCAATCAGAAAGTGGTTGGTTACCCTTGGAACATTAGTTATATTGTTGTACCCTGAGAATATATTGCCATTCTGGCTGTGATTATAATTCACATGGTTCACAGCTGGGTGTGACTGATGATAACTATCTATTATTATGTAAACATATATATATATATGTATATATATATGTGTGTGTGTGTGTGTGTGTGTGAGAGAGAGAGAGAGAGAGAGAGAGAGAGAGAGAATTCATTAAATTGAGCTGTGACAGAAGGAGGAAATGTGGTAAGAAGAACAGATGTAAATGTCATTAAACAATATTTTATGAAAATTACAAAAGTTCAATACAAAAATTCAAAGAAAAGAAAAAAGGTTTAAATGAGTTTTGGCTTGAAATTAAGGCAAAATAACTAATAGTCTCTGAAATGGCCCTCAATATCCTTCTGATGTTCTTTAACTGCACATTTCTGAAAATTATGTTCTCAGCATTGATGATATTCAAATCAAAATCTCAATCAACTGAAAATCACTGGCCATGAGTAAATATAAGTGTGGTAGCATACACCCGTAACCTTGTTATTTGGGAAAGTGAAGCAATAACTGACAGTTTATTGGCAGACTGGGCTATATAACAAGTCTTGGAAGTGGGAGGGAAAGGGGAAAGGAGAAGGGAGAGGAGATAAAGAAGAAAAATAAATGGGAAGAGGAGGAGGACAAGAAGGAAATGGGATTTAATTCTAACTAGATACTCACAGAAGAGAGTGTACACTTCAAAATACTATGCTGAGGGCAGCACCTTGCTGTTTAACTTCCACTAAGACTTCTGCTCTTGGAAAACAGGGATAGCCAAAATCACTCCTTTCTTTTGTTGGGGGGGTCTTTTTGAGACAGGGTCTCCCTGTAGCCCCAGTTTGTCTGGAGCTCACTATGTAGACCAGGCTGGCTTTGAACTCACAGAGATCCACCTGTCTCTGCCTCCTGAGTGCTGGGATTAAAGGTGTGCCACACATCTGGCTTGACACACATTTATTTTATGTCAGAAACTGTACCCTGCCAAGAGTCACTCTATCCTCCTAACTTATAACATAGTCTGATGAACCTCTCATTTACCTATTGCAAAGCCAGACTCAAATTCCCATACATTGTATAATAAGTTATCTCAACCCTCTGTTACCATCTGTCTACTTGAATAAAAGGCTCACTGGACTTCACTAAACTTTAATCAGGATTGATTGTCTTCTCCAAATCTCTGAACATTGGTCATTTCTTAAAACTAATGTCAATTCATGATGACCCCAACACATAAACACACCAAGGATAATCAAATCTCAGGCAAGAACATCCTTGGAAACTTTGACAATACCATGAGTGTTATCTCATTCTCCAGAATAGCCTTATGCAACCCTGCCAAAGAAAATCGTGTTCCTGCTTGATCTTGCAGCTCTCATCCTCATCATACTATGTCAATAGTTCCATTTCACTTTTTACAACATTTTGTGTTTGTATGTGTGTGTATGCTTCGTGTGTGTGTGTGTGTGTGTGTGTGTGTGTGTGTGTGTGTGTGTGTGTGTGTGTGATGTGTGTGTGGATACCAGAAGACAACATTGGGCATTATTTCTAAGGCACCATCCTTTTATTTATCAGGGGTTCTCACTAACTTGGAAATTGCTAGGCAGGGTAGCTATGCTGGCTGAAGATCAGTCCCAGAACCACCTGTCTCACCCTCCCTGGCCATGGGGCTTTAAGCCCATTTTACCACACCTGGAATTTTTTTAATGTTTTTTATTGAAGTTTTGTGCAATTAATACAACATTCCTCAGTCCAATTTTAGACTCATTCCCCTTCCCATGTTCCCCTCCCCACCTGAGTTCATGCATTTTGCCATACATGTCTTGCATCTTTTTTTCAGGCTTTTTAAAAGTTTTTCTATGCAGAGGTTTATTGTTTTGGGCTGAAGTTTAGTGTTTCAGTCAGTTCTTTGACACAGTCCTTTTGTTGTTGTTTCCTCCAATTTGTATTGCTCCAAAATATGCATATATGCTCTTCACACATACACCAAAATTATAATGTCTGAAAGTAAACTGTATATTAATTACAAAACATGCTTAGGAATTCACATCATTCCCCTTTAATTTTATATTACTCTAAAGTGGTATATAGGGGGAGGGTATGTATGCACACCTGGGATTTTTACAAGCTTCAGTTTATAAATTTCAAGTCTTGTTTTCAAGCCATGTACTTATCTCTAGCCCCCCAATTATATTTTAAAATAAAGTTTCTCTTTCTGTTATCTTGATTCATTTCTTAATTGACTCATATAAGACTGGGACAGACAATGTATTTTAAAATAAAGTTTCTCTTTCTGTTATCTTGATTCATTTCTTAATTGACTCATATAAGACTGGGACAGCCAAGAATAATGGGCTGAACAATCTTCCCCAAAGTGAAAGAGAAAAAAAAGGTGTGTGGAAGCATGCTATACGCACCTAGAGCTCAAAGAAAGTGTGCTGAGGCCATCAAGTCAAGTTTGCCATGAGGAAAGGTCAAGGCTGCTTTAGCTGCCATGCTGTGCTGAGCACTGACCAGCAACAGTAAATGGGAAACATGTTCTTGACTAAAATACACTGTAGGATTTCAAATTGCACAGATGGGGCTCTTGGTCCAAAATATTCCCTGAAGTTAGACTCTGCAAACCACAGCCTTGCAGCAGCTACAAACACATTCAAATACAAAATTCCTTTGAGAATGCCTAATCTATCACTTCAATGAGAAAATAACAGTGACCCACTGAAAGAGACCAGTGAGGCCTAAAATGTATCTGACCAACAAAAAGTAGAGGATCCTTAGGTGTAGATACTTTCTTATATCCATTTCTCACAAGAATACCACATGTCGGTCACATAATGAAATTTTAATAAGAGACTATCAGAGAGACATTCTTATAAGTTAGATGTATTTATTTTATTTTTAATTTATTATTATATGTATACAGATGCTCAAGTTTGTGTCACAATGCATATGTGAACATCAAAATATTTGACCACTTCTGTCTACCAAGGAATCTAGGGAGCAAATTCTGGTCATCAGGCTTAAGAAGCAAGCGCTTATACCTACTGTACCAACTCTCTCCTAACTTATAAGGCTGGGAATATCAACATTGAGAGAGAGGTCTCCTTGAGCCACATCTATCACTATCTAATGTACTTGCTTGTAGAACACTACACACAAATAAGCAATTGTATACTGGACAAGCCAGGGTATTACTGGGATCCATATTCATTAACCAGGCTAGCCCATTCGGCAGGTTTCTTTTTCTGAAAAGCACTATCTACTCATTACTAGTTTGTAGACATGTGAGGAAGCAGCATGGTATGCCTGTGGAATTTTTAGTTTTATCAGAGAAAATAATGTATATTTTGAATGCAGTTTCAAAGTTATCTTGAGGTTTTGCTGAGTTGAACGAAAGCTGTTCTCATGGTTCTGAAGCTATACCTGATAATTTACAGCAGGTGCAGACACTTTTTCAGGTATTCTGTTCATTTGAAGTTTTAAATGTAGTAGATAGAAGAAATGTTGAAAGAAAATCATGGCAGAAAATGGAGGCTAAAGAAGGAAGACAATTTGATTTAGGTTCCTACTCTGGTAGACGGAAGGTTGTTGTATGCAGATTTTACCATATATAACAATTGCTCAAGTTGGGAGAAAGCTCTGTTTTGAAATATCTGCTTTTTTATGAAAATCATTATCTTCTTTTCAGTATGAAGGATGTTTTTCTTCACAAAATACAGTAAATAGATGTAGTAGAGAAAGTGATATTTAAAAGTAGTGACTTCAAGCTAAGACATATTCACCAATTTACCTGACACTGAAGTTTCCATTTAGAGACTATCATAAAAAAATAACCTGAATTGAGTTGCATTTGGAATGAACTTAAATTATTTTGTTTTTGATATAGAAGCCAAGAGGGATGACAAGTTGCACTACGGGAAACACCTCAGTTTGTTCTGCATATGAACTATTCACGTGTGTTTCAAGACTGCTACATTCAAAGAGCAAAACTTGGAAGAAAATCAACCCATACTTTTTAGCTCGCATGAGATATTATGTGACATTATTCATACATTGATAAATCAATCATGGTAGATAATGCAAAAATGGCTTTTCAGCCCATTGGCAAAGATCAAGTGCAGACAATGGAAAAGAAAATTACTGATTATAAAGGAAATAAAACTTAGAGTGTCTCTATCTCTGTTATGTGAAAGATATAAGAAGGTTGAAAAAATTAACGATTCTTGTAGGTTTTATTTTGGCATGAAAAGGCATTTGTTTTCTTTTTTATGTTAGTAGTGTATTTAACATAGTTTAAGTGCAAGATCACCACAGGCTTCATTGATGATAAAGGCTTAAATAATGATCTTTGAAGAATAAGTCTTTGTGCCCCTCATCCTGTACCTTTCCCATATTCCTTCAGTGAACACTAAACCTTTGTTACAGCAAATTTTACATGCAAGCCATGCTAAATTACTTTTAAGGAGTTGTTTATCAACTATATAACTTGTTTTCATTACATAATGATATATTTTTCGGTCTTTGAAAAACATCTTCCTTAGATTAGAATGTAAAGCATCATAACTTCTCCATTAAAGCTAATAGAACCATATTTATACTTAATCGCTTTTCAGTTAGAGGAAGGGTTATCAGGAATGAATTAGGATCATTAAGAAAATGACCTTTCTGGAGCATTCTTTCATTTAAGCAGCACCTCAGCCCTGTGGGCACATATTATCTTTATTACTATTATTATTGTCTTCCTCGTCCTTAGTAATATCATCATCATCATCATAATTACTTTTATTCTAATCACAATTCCCAGATAAGGAAACTGAAGCAGAAAGCAGTTGGGCAACTTGCTTAAGACTTCATGGAGAATAGTAACAGAGCCATGATTACATCCTGAATCTATCTGAATACAAAACTAATGCCAGCAGCTTTAGAGAGATATGAATATGAACCATTCTAGTAGAGACCTCTGGTATGTAACTCTCTCACACAGTTACCTGTCATAACATAACTGGGTATGTTGTTGTGTGTCTGTAATTCCAGTACCAGCACTGCCCAGAGCACACTAGACAATATGGCAAGAGATGAAAAAAGGCAAAAAAAGTTACATGACACAAATTACACGTTTTAGACTTGCTAACAAAATTTTGAAATAATCAGCACATATAATATTATGCAAAACGTGGCTGATTATAAGGGACATTAAACTTGGGTAGCTCTGTATCTCTTCTGTAGGGAGCCAAGGGAAAGCTTGACCAGTAACAATGCCAGTCACAAGTTCAGCTAAAGATGCTTCATTTTGTGCACTTTGTATACTGGAGTTTTTATATGAGACTTTATTCAATAAAGAATTTCATTGATTTTTTTTTGCAGAAAATGAACTAGGATATTACTTTTAAATGTGTTCTATTTACCAACTCTGAAAGTTCTACTTGTTTGACTCAGTATACCTTACAAAAATGATTAACCTTGGGCTAGAGAGATAGCCTAGGGTTAAGAGCACCGACTGCTCTTGCAGAGGACCAGGGTTCGATCCCCAGCACCCACATGGCAGCTGAGAATGTCTGTAACTCCAATTCCAGGAGAACTCCAGTTCCAAGGGAATCTGAGACCCTCTTCTGACCTCCGCGGCATTGCACGACACGGGTGCACAAACCTGCATGCAGACAGTACATTCATACACATACAAAAATAAATCAATTTTTTTTAATTTAAAAAAATGATTAACCTTGGTGTCTACACACTAATAACTAGAAATCAGAATTTATTTTATTACAAATATCTAGGACATTATCTAGGTATTTAAGAATTTTGGGATTTATGCCAGATTTTCTTACTCAGTATGTCAGCCATTATTTACTTATGTTCACTTTGTATGTTTGTCAAGCCTTTAAAAACTTAAGAAAAATCTATGAATCTTCTCCTACAAGGAAAATCTCATATCATTATACATAATGTGTATATAGAAACATAAATCTGCATGTGTGAGCACAGATGCCCATACAAGAACATGCTGCATAAGTCCTCAGAACCATCTACAGGAATAGGTCTTGCAATTGCAGACAACCACAGAACTGTTTCTTTGCACCAGTTCCCAATGGTGATTAAAGTAACTCCTAAACAGCCACAAGTTGCTCAGTTCACCACTTTCAATGATTTAATTTGCCACCTTTCTATTATGAAATGAAGTATTTCTCCAAAAATCTGAACAGTTGTGCAAACTTGGTACTACTCATCTATGCAAAACTTGGTACCATTCTCCAAAGCCGCACCTAAGAATACAGAGTAGGAACATTTATCAGTCCTTTGCCCTTAAATAAAATTTGTTAGTGTCCCCTCTTGCTCTCCCCACCCATCCATCTCATCCACTTTTCCTCTGTCTTTCTCCAAATACGGCCATGTGTGTGCACAGGTGCATGTGTCGATAGAGGCCAGAGGTCAGCATGAAATTGTGTTTTCTATTGGTCGCTGCCTTATTTTATTTGAGACAGGCTCTCCCATTGCACGTGGAGCTCAGCATGTTAGCTGTATTGACTGGTCAGTGAGTCTCTTGGATCCTCTGTCTCTGCTCCCTCAGAAACCTGAAGTTATAGGCCTGGCTTTTATCATGGGAGTGCTGGCAATCCAAGCTCAGGTCCTCAAACGTGTGCCGCAAGAGCTTGATCCACTGTTCCATCTCACTACCAGACAGCAGGCCAGAATCTTGTTTATTTCTAGTTTGGTGTGCATGATACATATCTCTGGTAAATGTACTCATGAGAAAAAATACTCATTGGGGCAAAAGTACTTATAAGAAATTCCCATTTGGAACAGAACAATAACACAGCCTTGTAAGTATGATTAAAACATATAAAGGAGGGTGGTTCCTTCAAAGTCGTAAGGGGAAAGACTAAACACTGAAATAAAATATACAAACTGTGCCATCTTACTTGGTCATCAAAATCCAAAATTCCCCCTTTTCTTCCACATGCATCTGTCATTCAGACTTTGGAATTCTATTACTACCCTTTTATGCTTTCTGTGTTTGTTTTTAGCCCAACCCTTAAGAAACAAACTTTTAATTGTTTTGGGTAGTACTTTATTTTTAGGTTTGTTATATTCAATAAGCTTCCTTCTACTGTGTAGGATGTGCATTATTCCCCCTTCCAACCAGTTTCATCCTCTTTTGCATACCTCCAAAATGGGCATTGTGTCTCATTTAGTGAAGGTCTATACAAATCGGCTTCATTCTGGTTTTCTCATTGGAATTTGACGGCATGTATTTTCATTATTCCTCCTTATAAAGAAAATTAGTAGAAGTTATTTAACTTGTCAAAGTATCAGGGCCATCTCTTACTGTACTCTTGCTTTATAAATAGTAGTTTTTAAATTTAAGCTGTTTGTTTTTTCAGACTGAGGAAATATCATAGTATTTAGAAGAAAATATTCTACTACCACAATGTCATGAGAAGAGCTTGATAAGAATCCCTATCAATCCAAACTCAAACCATTTCTCTTGTTGATTAATGAACTCAATGTTTCATAAGTTAGTTTGTGAATAGTGTCTGTGGAGAAGCTTTAAACCACAAGTAGAACACACAGGAGACAGATAAGTTTTCTTCTCCATTCATAGGAATAGTTACTAGGAGGAGACAGGGAGTGAAATGCCAACCCTTCTCATAAAGACGTTGTGGTAGGAGAAAGTCCTTCAGAAGAGAGAGCATTTATTCCAAGTCGATGACATTGAACAGTGGAGATGAAAACTCAAGTTTTTGAAAAGTAGTGTGTCAGCTGACATTTTCACATATACGTATTTGATGGTATCCTCATGTAAGCCTTTGTGATCCTTCATGGTGGCAAAATGAATCAAAAAGAATGGAATTTTTGAATTATGGAGTCAGCATTTGGTCCATCTATGATTTGAATCCAGGTACCTTTGATTCCAAAGCCTATGATTTTCTGAAAATTGCACAATTATTTCTATTTTTATTAGTTTCTTTTCCTAGGTGCTTGAGGATAGTTGTTCCTCTCTTCTGCCCTTTTAATTGCTTCAAGCATTTTCTGGAGAGTTGGTTTACCGGACATGTATTCTATCATCTTGTTTATGTCTTGGAAGATTCTTCTCTCTCCAACTGTAATTGACATTTTTGCTGGGTAAAGTATTCTGGTTTGGCATCCATAGTCCTTTAACACTGGGAATGTTTTGCTCCATGTTCTTCTTGCTTTCATGGTTTGCGCCAAGAAGTCAGTTGTAATTCTGATGGGTTTCCCTTTGTATGTGACTTGTTTTTCTTTTGTGGCCTTTAGAATTTTATCTTTGTTTTGGGCATCTAGCATTTTGACTATGATGTGGCTGGGGAGTTTCTATTTCGTATGGCTATTTGGTGTCCTATGTGATTCTTGTATTTGAAGGGTTTGTCTACTTTTAGTTTGGGGAAGTTTTCATCTATTATTCCATGTTGAAGATCTGATCAATACTTATCTCTTGAGATTCTTCTCCTCCTCTATTCCTATGATGCGGTTTGATCTTTCATAGTGTCCCATATTTCCTGGCCTTGCCTCCAAACTGTGATATCTGCAGGAAGAGAGGTGATAAGGCCCTGCTGTTGAAGACCTGATGCAAACATGGAAAGATGTATGGAGACTGCACTTGAAAGTATACAGATGGTCTCTGGAATGCCAGAGAGTGTTACCCAAAGGCCACTAAAACCAATAAAGCAATATAGGTCTCCTTGAGTCAAGCAAGACTCCTCCGTCAGCACCAGCTACACCTCACCTGCCTGGAAATACTGTGCAGCAGTAGCAGCCATATGTCTGTATATCCCAAATCTAATTGGCTATCAGCTCTCTCCTTGGAGGAATAACCCACGGCTGATGCCACAAGCTTACATTCTCTAATGGTTAGGAGATGTTATAAAACACAGAAGACCCTGTCATACATAACAGAAGAAAATGTAATCATGGATTAACATACCATCCAACATCTGTGTCTATACCAAAAGACCTACCATAACAATTAGTACTGTTTAAATACTTATATATCTAATTGCGTGTGTTCATTAGTAGGATCGAAAGGTTATGCCTGGACAAGCTGTCAGCCCATGAAAGAAACACCATAATTGACCAGAGACCAAGACAACAGCTCCAGAGAAAAGTAGACTGTTTTGCTTCTCATCCACCTGTGCCCCTTTTCTAAGCCTACGGAACAATCTGCAGAAGAGGGGGACGTGGTAGAATGTAAGGGCTGCAATTGGGGTGAATGGTGAAACTACAACAATATAGACTGGACACTCATTTGATCAACTTGATTGAACATACAAGCCCCCCCTACTGGATGGTGGGACCCATAAGCTGTGTGGGTTTGGTCAAAACTGCTGCAAATTGGTTTTACATGAAGGATGCTTGTACTCACAAATTATCACTTATTGTTAAAAAATGAAAACAAAACAAAACAAAAAGCAGAGGAAAGAGCAGAAAAGTTACGGCAAAAATGCATGATCTGGGATGGGTAGGGGTGGGGTGGGGGGAAGGGAAAGGGATATATGCCTGAACTGAATTGGAAAATGATGTATGAAATACACAAAGCGTCAATTAAAAATTGCACAATTATAAGTTATGTTTTTAATTTCATACAAGTAACACATTTCTCATTCGATGTTTTATTTATCAGAAGTGGATAAAAACTATTCTTGCAGTTAATCTAAAGTTTAGGGTTTATAGTATTTCTTTACTAATCCCATTACTCTTTAATGTTGGGACTGGAAAGATGGCTAGAAGATTAAGAACACTGACTGCACTGGCAAAGGACCCACACTGTGGCTAGCAACTGCATGCAACTCTAGTTCCAAGGAGTCTGATGTCCTCTTCTGAACTCTGTGGGCATTGTACAACATGAGTGCACTTACAAACATGCAGACAATACTCTCGTACACATAAAATAAACATATTTTTGTTAATTTTGGTGATATTAATGAAGTATATCTTGATATTCAGAGACCCTCAATTTAATGTATTCATATATAAAATAAGACCTATTTATCCTATTTACAGCCTCAAATATCCTTTAATGTAGGTCCTACCACTGGGGTCTTTTTGAACTATCAAGAATACTATCCTTGAAAGAGACTTCCTCTGGCCCTAACATCAGCTATTAGTTGCCAAAAGTTTATCAGTTTGGGTTGAGATTTTTTTACCCACCTCTCCATTTCTATGCTTGGATTTTGCCTGGCTTGAGCTTCAGTAGGACTTGTGCATTCTGTCATCATTGTTGTAAGTACATGAGTAACTGACCAGCTATCTGGAAATCTGTATTTCGTTGTTGTCATCTACCGCCTCTGGTTCTACCATTTTTCTACCCCTTCTTCCACAATGATCCTTGAGCTTTGAGATACAGAAGTTTGACATAGGTGTTCAAATGATCTCTTGAAGTATAAAGATAGATCATTATAATCCAGAAGTAAAAGTAGGAATAAAAGTAAGGATTCTTTTGCTTAATGTCTTTGGTTGTTTTCTTTTGTGTAGTGTCTTTTGGTTGTTTTCAAAAATGTTATGAGAGGTAATGGGAAGTTAAGTGACTTAACAGAGAAAGTGGCTTTATAACTTAACTTCAATTAAGGCCCAAAAGAAAGACCAACAGAAGAAGCAAAAAGATGATATGTTTAAGAGACTTGAAGAAGAATCTGAAACACAAGAAGATGATGGAGTCCCCTGACACAATCATAAAGGTAAGCTTACGAATATACAAAACTTGAATTCTAAGATGTTTGTTGAGTTTACTTTCAATAGGAATGAACAATGACACTGATATGGTGGAATATACATGTTGAGAGGAAGATGAATGAATGAATATAGATCAAAGTATGACCGGATGTCTCAAACCTAACTTCTGTGAAATTTAGAAACCACTCAGTCTAGAAATGATAACCTTGAATCTTATGGAATTTGATTATGAAATTTAAGACATACTTATAATTTTAATAAGATATTTTAAAATATTGTGAAAGGGAGAAATGGGATGTAATGGACCTTTTGTTTTCTCATTTGACTATGGGAACTGTTAGGAGTTCCATTATATGATGGCTCAATAATTTTATCATGTATTATATGAAAAATCTTAGGAATAGGGATTTTATGGATTTGAAGAAGGAATAATATGCCTTGGCATATCCTTTATTAGAGTTATGTAGCTTTATGGTGAAATTATAGCTTCTAGGTTCTTCTTTCTAAGATGGAACTGACTGCCAACTTTCTGTGTGCTTGTTATTACATTTAAGTGAAGATGTGAAGGTGCTCTGTAAACTGTTACGTTGTTAACCATAAACTCAAGGAATTCATTTAGGCAAAGCACATAATGTTCAGCTGATACCTTTCTAGCAAAGAGATAAAGTTCTTAGACTATTCCTACAACTATGGAAGGCCATTAACAATGAATCAGTGGATGTGGAAACATTAGACCTGAGAGTATCATCATATTTCATAATCACATATGCCTACAGATATTACTCCAGGGGGAATAATTCCTAAATATAAAATATTATGAATCTTTATGTCATGGCCAGTACTTTTATGTATCACAAAATTAGGTTCTGATATCTCTGCTCCATGGAAAAGCAGAGCTAAATAGATGGGAATCCAGAATCCACATCAAGATATCTTCCTCTCAAGTTGTTGATATAATGACTCACTGCATGGCTTTTAAAAAATAAATACAACAGGCCCCTTATATACTTAGGGTTTGTACAATTCCCTAAGAGTTTGACATGTATCCCCCTCAGCCCTTGGGGAAATATCTCTTCAGGGTAGTCCTGGACTTAGATATTGGATCAGTCTCAACCCAGTCACTTCATACACCTGAGAATTTGGGTAATGCTTAACTTCATGTTTTTCTCATTTGAGTATGGGAACTGTTAGGAGCTCCATTATAAGATGGCTCAGGAATTTTATCATGCATTATATGGAAAATCTTAGGTATAGGGATTTTATGGATTTGAAGAAGGAATAATGCACCTTGGTATATGCTTTATTAAAGTTGTGTAGTTTTATAATGAAATTATAGTTTCCAGATTCTTATTTATAAGATGGAATTGATTGCCAACTTTCTAAATCCAATGTGCTTGTTATTACATTTAAGTGAAGATGTGAAGGTGCTCTGTACACTGTTACATTGTTAACCATAAACTCAAGGGAATCCATTTAGGCAAAGCAAATAATGTTCAGATGACACACAGGTCCCTGTCTAAGGCCTCCCCAGCATTCCAAAGATTATCCATCTGTGTCTCCTCCATATAGACCACATTTTGTATATTTTTTTAATTAATTTTTATTGATGCTTTGTGCATTTCATACATTTTTTCCAATTCAGTTGGGGTCAGTTATGTGGAAATAAGGTTCTCTGCTCCTTACATCATCACTGAACCAATAAAACAAACCCTATAACAAAGAAGGCCATAAAATTTAAAGGATAATGCAGTTGGGAAGACTATAGAGTGATATTTCTATAATATCATGTTTAATATTGAGACAATTGAAACCCAGATCCCCATTTGTTCAACAATACATAGTAGAGAGAAGACTTAAGTCAGAAATTCTAGTTTTATGTAACTTTCTTCTACCATACTTTTAAAACTCTATTCCTTCACTTTTGGGGCTCCTTTAGTATGAAATATGCCGTGAAATTAGATATCAGTCAACTTAAGGAATCTGTGAAAATGGAAAAAAAAATCCATGTAAAATGAATGTGTTAAATAATAAGACTTGACCTGTACCCAGGTGAATTTAATCTTTTCTCCAGGGCCCAGTTGCTTCCTCCCTCCGGTTAGCTTGCCTTTTAAACTAATTTTGTAGCATGTGAGGTTACTATTTTCATTTTCCAATTTGTAAGTCCCTTTCCATTTTCCAGATCATTACCATTTAAGATGTTCTGATCATCCTTCTTGAGAGTTTTTGGAGTAATTAAAAGAAGTCTTCCTGACAGTCCTTGACCTTCGCCAGTACTTGAGCAACGTTCAGACCATTGCTAGGCAAAATCCCCAGTCCACTGAAGTCTTACACAGTATGCTTCCATTTACTCATCTGACAGAGATTATGAACTGACAACAGTATCAAGCACCATCTTCATTGCTGGGTAAACTCACTATCTATAGAAGGAAATGACAGTCGCAATGCATTCTAATGAGAACTGTGATAAAAGTAAAACACGTTTCCTAGATTCTGGGTGAGCTCAACATGATATGGCCAGGCAAGGCACATTTCTTAGCAGAAGAACATTACATTGATATGTCACATCAACTGTAAATCAAAAGAGAATCAGGATCTGTGCCACCCTTAACCAGCAAAACAATAAATCTTATTAATTCTACATCTAAAATATCTGAAAATCATCCCCCTTTTATATCCTAATGTTATTATAATCACCCAAGCTTCTATCACTTCTCACCTAAATCATCTTTTATCAATTTATTATTTTTATTTTATGTATAAGAGTGTATTGGCTGAATGTATGTAAGTGCACCCATGTTATATAATTCTTGCAGAATTCAGAAGAGGGTGTTGGATTTCTCTGGAACTGAGTTATGGATGGTTATTAGCCACCCTGTGGGTGCTTGGAATTATAGCCAGGTCCCATGTAAGAGAAGCCAGTGTTCTTAATCACGGAGCATTCTAACTAGCCCCTAAATTATTTTCTTTAGTTTTCTAATTATTCTCTACGTTTCTACTCTTGTTCACTGAAATTCACTTCTTTCCTAGAAGCCAGAGTTATTTCTTTTTATTTATTTTTTTATTTATTGTGTGTGTGTATGTGTGTGTGTTTGTGTGTGTGAGAGAGATCTGTGACTAAAGGCACATGGACAGCATAATGTGTGTGCAGAGGCCAGACGATAACTTCTGAACTGGTTCTCTACTTTACCCATGGGTTCCAGAGCTAGACCTCAGGGTGTCAAGCTTGCACATGCAATCACTTTTACTGATTGACTCTTGGAGTTATTTCTTTAAAAGCGAATTAAATAATGCATAAACCCTTCATTGGCTTTGCACTAAACATAAATAAGATATATTCTTATTACCTGCCAGGTCCTGTGAACTAGCATCTTCATCCCACTCCTCTTTTCTCTCTTCTTTTTTTTTTCCATCTACAGCATTTTCACTTTGGTGGTTAATCTTCATTGTGAACTTGAGTACCTTTTAGAGTCATCATGAAAACATGTGTATCTAAGGCTATTTCAAGACTTAAATAATCAGGGCCAAGGCAAAAATTTTACTTCTACAGAAAGGTGAAAAGCTGCTCTAAAGCCAGCAAGCCAACACACCAAGCAGGGGCCCCTCTGAGTTTTTATTCCTAACACAAAGAAGTCCTGTACCTCCTCTGAGTGGTCACAGCTCAGCCTCACGTTCTTAGTCATTGTCATTGGCTAATTCATAAACAGTGCTTCTGATAAGCAAAATGCAGCTTTTGTGAGCAGGAGCCAAACTTGGTAGTAGAAAAATGCTTACTGGGGAGGAAGATTTGTCAGTTGATGTTCTCACAAATTTCTTTAAACATTGAAATTTCTTTGTCAGAAAAGATAGTACATTTCATTTATATTTCCCACTGGACTTGGGCTGGAAAAAGGAGAAAGTGAGCTGAGCACCAGCACTCCTCTTTATGGGCCTCTTAACTAGGTGCAGTGTGACCAGCCAGCTTATACTCCTGTCACCACAGTTTCTGTGCCCTGAGGGACAGCTTCCTTGAGCTGTGAATGCGAATGAATCCTTCTTAATTACTCTTGTGTATTTTGTCATGGCAGTGAGAAAAGTAACTAATACACATATCTTTTTTTCTAGTTCCAAAACACAAGAACTCCCTTCTTTCCTACAATAGAGACCTAACCTTGTTATTCATCTTCACTAAAATGACTTTATCCTAAATATTTGCACAACAAAGAATGTGATGCTCATGAAGAGCTCTACTCACCTGACACTTTCTAACAATAACTCTAATTCAAAATCAGCCCTGATGGTCTTATATAAGGTTTTCTCTATTTATAACAAGCAACGGTTTTATTTATTTGTTAATCTGCTTACTTATTTTTCCTCTATACTGGAACATTAGTTTGAAGTAAAAAGATCTAGTTTATATTGTTCAATCACCATTTCTCAGAAGCCAAGACAATAGACCATAAATATTTTCTGACTGAATGAGAATGTAGAGGTTGGTATGCACTCGATAGAAAAGTCTGGTATACACTATCATCTCACTGATGAATAATGGAAGACTCCCAGTCAAAATTTCATTCACATGTTAAGACTGATGATTCAATACAGCCACTTGTTAATTACATAATGGGACTCAGAACAGGAAAGGCTTATCAATTCATACCAAAAGCAATGACTAGAAAAGTACATTGGCTTGAGTATTTTGTTATGATTAGGGTCTGCGTAAAGACTTTTACATGTGCAGAGGTACCATAATAAAAGGAAAGAACACTCCGAATTGCCTACATATAGGCAAAAGGTAAAAGAGGCAAGAATTGCTTTAAGACTTTTTAAGGTCAAATATCAAAGAATGAAATCAGATTTGATCTTTGAAAATACCACCCAAATACTCATAAATGTATGAAATGTTAGAGAATCATGAAGAATTTAAGGACAAAGAGGTGGATATATTAAAAAAGATTAACTAGGCTGTGGGTAGTAATAAGGAAATGGCCATTGGAAAATATGATTATTAAATATCAGAAGGATATTTAAAAGACCATTATGGGAGCTGCAGAGATGGCTCAGTTGTTAAGAGCACCAATTGCTCTTGCAGAAGACCCATGTTTGACTCCCAGCACCCACATGGTGGCTAAGAATTATCTTTAACTCCAGCTCCAGGGGAATCCTACACCCTCTTCTGACCTCTGCAGCATTGCATGATACGAGTGCACCTGCCTACACACAAAGAGTACACTCATACACATAAAATAAAATAATAAAATTTTTAAAAAGAGACCATTATGATGACCCAGAGAGAAATGGAAGCTGTAAATGGGTTCTTAGATGCCCAGAGGAAATAGATTGGAATTACAAAGACAAATCTAAGGGACATCAATAGTCAGTAAAACTCTCCATCAAATCACATTTACTCAGTATCCTACCTAATTTGTACCCAAACCAGAACAGACATAATAAAATGGCCACTGAATCCAATGGGCCATTTGAAGCTAGGCATAGTGGTTCAGATCTAGGATTCTAGCACTTGGAAGGCAGAGACAGAAAGACTGTCTGGGCTACCTATTGACTTTCAGGCCAGTCAGAGCTACATAGCAAAAGCTCATCTTAAGACTGCAAAAGTATATCTATAGTATGATGTAATTAATAATCAGGGGAGAGTCTGAGAAAGCTGCACATGCTTTTAGCACTGATCACTGAAGTTGGACTGATATTTTGAATGTTTTGATTCTACTGAAAGTTAAGGTTCCTATGTACCATATAATTTAGACAATCCTACTGAAACATACTTACATGTCCTTAAAAGGATCCTTAGAAGCTAATTCAAACATTCAGGATTCTGGTAAAAGAAGAGGGACCACCTGATTAGTTTATAGTGGCAAGCCTTATGAAAGAAGATAGAAGTAAAGAAGTTTTTTTAAAAAATTCTCTTTTGCCAGGCGTGGTGGTGCACACCTTTAATCCCAGCACTTGGGAGGCAGAGGCAGGTGGATCTCTGTGAGTTCAAGGCCAGCCTGGTCTACATAGTGAGCTCCAGGACAGCTGGGACTAAAGGGACACCCTGTCTCCAAAAGACCAAAAAATTCTCTTTTTTGTACTATTATAGCTAAGTACAATATTCCTTGAGTGTAGGCATTTGCAACTGCTCTTTCTTTGCATCCACTGTCCATAAGTTACCTTCCCTTCTCTGGACCATGTCTGCAATACTCAGGTCCATGTGGCCAGAAATCCTGCACAGGTTCTCAAGGTCTCCTACCAATTCACTTGATATAATCTCTCCCATTATTGTGATGTCATTGATTCAATGAGGAGTTTGAGAATCAAACTTTTAATTGGTAGGAGAAAATACCTGATAAAAACTACTTAAATATGGAAAGATTTATTTGGGGTCATAGTTTCTTAAGGCTTCAGTCCCAGGACAATTTACTTTGTTTCTCCTGGGTCACAGTGAGATGGAACATCATGTCTGTGAATATACATAAGAGCAAGCTGTTCACAGTGGCCAGGAAGTCAAGTAAGACAAGAAGTGACAACCAATAAGACATACCTTTCAAAGACATATGCCCAGTGACCTACTTTCTACAAGTGGACCCCATCTCCCAATAGTTCATTCAACTCTAAACCTCAAGGCATTAATGCTTTGGTGGGGTTAATATCCTCTGATCTAACCACTTGTCTATTACTGCTCTCTGAAGACCAAGACTTGAGTATAGAAGCCTTCAGGGTGATTTTATTTCCAAACCATAATATTGGGCCATGTTGCTATGTGTTATTGTTCAATGTCTTTGAATCACGCATGACTGCATTCCAAGGCCTGGCTCCAGGACTATCCCCTGCTGCAAGCCGACAGTTTCTAGGCTTCGCTCTCACAAGGAAGGAGGAGGGAAAACCACAGGAGATCACCCATGGAAAAATGAATGGACTCACCTGCAGAGAGCCGGGAGGATAGTAACTCTGTTTATTTTCTGTCAGTGAAGAAGGCTACGATGCTCTGGTCGAGGAAGTTGGGGACAGGCCAAAGGGAGGGGCAAGCCACCTTGGCTCTAATCAGGGGGCTGCAGAACTCCTGTTTTTGCAACAGGTAACTAGAGATGTGACATTTGGCTCAATGCCTCAAGGGAAGGGGCCATCCAGTCCTGGAACTTTGCAAAGATAGGGTGAAGCAAGAAACATTGTAATATCCCGAACCTTCCTGGGAACTACAGATAACTCACAGAGGCAACTGAATGCCCACGAGATATCAGATAACTGGAGATCTTATGGGACAGGTCTTACAAGTTCTTGCCTCAAGCCACACACAAAGTTTCATTCCCACAGCTATGGCCATAACAATTTATTGTTAAAATTAATTAAATATTTTTAAAATTTATTATTTATTTATTCATAGTTATTTGAGAAAGAGTTTCCCTATTGCTACAACTGCCCTGGAACTTATTATGTAGACCAGCCTGGCCTTGATCTCATAGACACCTGTCTGCCTCAACTTCTCAAATGCTGGGATTAAAGATGTGTACCACCACACCCATCCTAAAGTTATTTATTATTATTTTATGTGTATGAATATTTTGCCTGCATCTACATAAGTGCACCTGTATATGCTATGGCCAGAGAGGCCAGAAAAGGGAAACAGGTCCTTTGGAACTGTAATTATAGATAGTTGTTACTAACCATATAGGTGCTGGGAACTGAACCTGGGTCTTTTGAAAAAGCAGCCAGTGTTCTTAACTTCTTAGCCATCATTCCAGTTCCAGTAATACTGTTTTTAATACTAGTGTAGATTACCAGAAATATCTGTTATTGCATAGATTTGACATTCACTCCTATAGTACTGTTGAAGAGTTTATAAAGAGCTGGTGTTCTATGCTAATAGTTTTTAGAGTAGCTCTTTTCAGAAAAACTATCTAAGAGTTTGTGGAAATGCATGTCAAAGCAGAATAATGATTGTACATCTAAAGAAAATCAAATTCATCTTGTTCTCATTAAATGTGTTTTCAAAAACTTTTATCATCTTTTCAAGTCCATTGAACAATATTATGTTCATTTGTAAAAACTGAAACACATTATTTCAGATTTTTGCCTCTTTTATTGTAGTATACAATGAATCATTTGTATTACACAGCAATTTCTACACACTTTCCATCTAAAGATGGATGCTATATAATAATATATTATGGTTTATATTTTGAGAAGGGGTAACTACTAAGAAAACTCCATTAATTTATATATGTATATCTTTTCATAATTTTTATTCATCACAAATGAGAGCTTATGATATTGGGTCCGCTTTTTGCAACTTTTAAAAATTTTTTTTATGTGTATGAATGCAATGTCTGCATGTAGATTTGTGCACCTGTGTCATGCAATGCCATGGAGGTTAGATGTCAGATTCCCCTGGAACTAGACTTAAAGACAGTTTTCAGCTGCCATGTGGGTGCTGGGGATCAAACCCAGGTCCTCTGCAAGAGCAGTTGGCGCTCTTAAATGCTAGGCCATCTCTCCAGCCCCTGCAATTTTGAAAAAGCAAAAACTCAAAATAATTTTCTAAGAATGTTCACTCAGCGACCATTACAGAAGAGGGGACAAAAAGATTGTAAGAGCCAGGGTGGGTGCATGAAAATGGAAATAGAGGCTTTCGGGCCTCTGGGAACTTGTTAATATGAACATCAACAATAAAGAAATCATGCACAAGACCCATGCTGACTCAATCAGACAAAAACCCAGCACTGGGAAAATGGGAAGTGGGCCCCAAACTTAGGCCAGAAACTATCAGCAACTGATTACTGCAGGGTGAGTGAAAGTAGATCTTCTTTAAGGGAAAGACTCTAGATAGGCTGATTAGACTATAGTGGATGAATTTGCACCAAGGGATATCTGGGTTCAGATGCTTGACTGGATCAGACTTAACATATATGACAGAATGCATAAAATCCAGTTGAGGGGCATAGGGATGTGGATGGAGGAATGGTTCTAAATTTGAATAAGATCTATTATACAAAATGCACAAAAACTCAATAAAATATATATTATTTTTTTAAGTTGTCAGAGAACAAAATTTATTAAAACAAGAAAGATTTGGGGTTATTAGGAATAACATACAAAATTTCACTTTGGATCATTTACATTATTATAGAATGAGTTCAACATAACGTTAGAAAAAAAGGCATGATAGTATGAAATAGCATACACATACTAATATTTTCTGTTGATAAGGAAAATGACAGGCTGTGTGATTGGGCATAGGTCTTAGACTTTATTTTGATGTTAGACATAATATTTTCTAACATTCTACTTCAATGCCCTGCTTTTCAGTTCTTTAATATATTATTCATACTTTCATAGAATTCTTTTTTTTAACATTTTTTTATTGATGCTTTGTGCATTTCATACATCATTTTCCAATTCAGTTCAGGCATATTTACCTTTCCCTTCCCCCCAACCCCCACCCCAACCGAGATCATGCATTCTGCCATAACTGTCCTGCATATTTCTCTCAGTTTTTTTTTTCATTTTTTAGCTATAAGTGATAATCCATGAGTACAAGCATCCTTCATGTAAAATCAATTTGCAGGCTGTTGTGCCGAAACCCCCACAGCCCCACCTTCCAGCGTGGGGTGAGGGGTTGTATGTTCAATCAGGTTGATCAAATGAGGGTCCAGACTACATTGCTGTAGTTTCACCATTCACCCCAATCGCAGCCCTTACATTCTACCACGCCCCCTCTTCCGCAGATTATTCCCTGGGCTTAGAAAAGGGGCACAGGTGGATGAGAAGCAGATCAGTCCACTCTTTCTGGAGCTGTTGTCTTGGACTCTGGTCAATTCTGGCTGTTTCCTTTCATGGGCTGACACCTGCCTGGAAATACTGTGCAGCAGAGGCAGCCATATGCCTGTATATCCCAAATCTAATTGGCTATTGGCTCTCTCCTTGGAGGAATAACCCATGGCTGATGCCACAAGCTTACATCCTCTACAGGTTAAGAGATCTCATAAGCCACAGTAAGACCCTGTCATACTTAACAGGGAAAAAATGTAATTCATGGATCAACATATCATCTAAACATATGTGTCTATACCAAAGTAACCTATCATAATTTTAATGCTGTTTAAATACCTATATATCTAATTGCTTGTGCTTCATTAGTAGGATCGAAAGGTTATTCCTGAATAAAATATATATTAAACAAGAAAAAGGATGTATATATTCCAAATAAGAGGTTTATGTATGCATATAACACTATGAAAATATATCCACATGTATCAGGTCAGAGAAAATTCACACTGCATTTAACAAAGTCATACTGATTTTATGATATACAATAATTCATCAACACTGATCATGAAAAAAATTAATGGACAGATTTCAAAGGAAAATATGGTAAATATGTAATTCCCCAAAGAAACTTTTCGATTAGCAATAAATATAACAAATTATTAACTTATGAGAGTAATCACCATGGTACACCAAGTAGTAATAAAACTAAATACAGTATATTCATGTATGAAATTCTCAAATAAAAAAATATTTAAAATATTGAATTTCCTTCAGGGCTTGAGAAATGGCTCAGTGGTTAAATGCACTAGCTGCGCCTGCAGAGGACCCAGATCTGGTTCACAGCATTCACATGATAGCTAACAATCATCATAAATACAGTTCCAGGGGATCCAACACCTTCCACTGTCTTCTGTGGATATCACAAAATAGTCACACATACATGCAGGCAAAAACACATACACATAAAATAAAAACAAATAATTTTAAGTTTTGATATATAAATAATTGTATTTCCACATGTAAAAATAAGCACACTACTCACACTTACATACATGCAGGCAAAAACATATACACATAAAATAAAAAAATAATTTTAAGTTTTGATATATAAATAATTGTATTTCCACATGTAAAAATAAGCACACTATTGGAGGCATGGATGGTAAAAAAATGAACTCTTACCACCTTTTTAAGGTACTTGATAATATCCATTAATATCTAAAATACTTATAACATTTGATTCAGAAGCAAAACAGTTTAGGATTCCATCATGTTGTAATAAATGTACATGTTGCCAAGTCTTATTATAAATATAAAGATATTGGATAGTTTTTTGCAGAGCTGAATTCTGAGGAAAATATGAACAGCATCAATAAATGAATAGCTAAATAAATTGCAGTCCTGTCCTGCTGTGATGTATTATACAACATCCTGAAATAGAGCTCTGGAGTTATAATTGCTGACTTGAGGGGATGGCTGAAACATAACATTAAGAAAATCAAGTTTCAGAGTAATATGTAAACTGCAGTGTTGTTTTGTGGGAATGGCTCTCCTGTGTCACTATATATTTAGCCATCTCCATATGATCAAAGGAAATATCAAGAGTGGGAAGGATACATGATTTCTTTTATTTATAACTGTATGCTGTATCATTGACTGCAATAAATACAAGTTTATTGATGTCACTTTCTATTGTGGAGAAGAAATCAAATAGGCAAAATACTTATATAAAGAAGAGGATGGAGAGAAGGCTTGCTGGTTGCAATGTCTAGCTGCACAAGCACGGGAAACTATGTTTGGATCCCCAGTGCCCATATTAAGCCAAGCATAGAAAACAGCACAAACCTATAACCCCAGCACTGGGAAGCAAATACAGGCAGATACTGTGTGTACCTGTATTGCCAGTCAGCCAAGGTAAAAATGGTGGGTCTCCCTTAAGTGACAAATCTTGCCTCAAAAATATATGGCACTTAAATAATGAAAGAAAACATCTCGGGCTGGAGAGATGGCCTAGCGGTTGGGAGCGCCGACCGCTCTTGCAGAGGACCCGGGTTCGATCCCCAGCACCCACATGGCGGCTGAGGGCCGTCTGAAGCTCCAACTCCAGGAGAACTCCAGCTCCAGGGGAATCCGACGCCCACTTCTGACCTCCGCGGCATTGCACGACACGGGTGCACAGACTTGCATGCAGACAATACATTCGTACACATACAGAAATAAATAAAATTAAAAAAAAAAATCTCAATGTCAATCTCTGCCCTCCACACATTCCTACATGAATAAGCACATCCAAATACACACATGTACAGATGAATATCACACACATGCACACACATGTCACATACACACTTATTTATTTTTTTTTAATGGAAAGAAATAGAGCTAGTGGCTCAGGCCTATTATCCTAACAGCTTGGGTGAATAAAGAGGGCGGTATCACAAGCATAATGTCTACCTGGCCTACAGAATAGATTCAGGCAGTAGTGACCATTTAGTAATACCCTGTCTCAAGGCAGGTACTAAAACTAATTCCTTAGGGTACTGATCATCAGAGAAGAACTTGCCCAAGATGTGTGGGGTTCTGCGTTCAAATATTGGTACAGAAAAATAAAACCAGTTTGAGGAACCCCTCTGAGTTTGAAAACTCCTTCTTCTTATTTCCAGGATTGGGAAAGGCCTGAACATATTGTTTGGAAATCACTAGAGGAGATGATCCTATGTTATTTTCATTTCTTAAAGTGCAACTTTATATAATTAATGGCTCAATATTAACCTTTATAAACATTTAATATGGATGTTACCACCCCACAGTAGAGCCATGATTAGCAACTATTCTACACAGTTTGATGAATAATAAACTATTTATAAATTCTTCTTAGTTGTCATTTTGTCTCTTTCTGCAAACATAAACTCTGCTAAGCGGTGCCTGTATTTGTGGGAAATGCAAGCTTCAATCCACTTGGCATGGTTGGGGAAAGAAATTTTTGTCCAATATATCACCCCACCACACTTGTCACAGAGGTAGGCAGTAGACCCCAGCTAGGATGATAAGCCCTTTCTACTAGATGTATAGTATTTGGGTCAAAGAGACTATCAGAGTAGTTTTCTTTCAGTGAGAAAAATTCTAAAATATAAAGTTTTGTGATTTGTCAACAACTAGGTTTCCTACCATGAGAATACAGCACAATTTCAGGGAAAGTAAGTGAACAAAATCTCCCCCCAAGAAACAAAACTAAAATAGAGGATGATCATGATGGTATACAAGCCCCTGGTAGATCAGAGTTTCCTGAGGATAGGTATAATGGTCTGTAGCCACATGTCTATGCAGCCTTTCTTAACATTTGATGATGAGCTTAAGCTGGGTTACTATCACATGTAATTTAGACCTAATACCTATAGACTGAGTGTTTATTCCCTTCTGAATGTCCTCTAAATCATAAGACAGTGTTTTGCATACCAGAAGTACTACATAAACCATTATCACCCTGAAATATCAGATGTTACAGAGAGACGGAATCTAGATATCTTGATACTGTTTGAAAAAAGAGTTAAACATTGAGCAGAAACAGTTGCATATGAAAACACAAAAAATTAATATTGGAAACTCATCATAAAATAAAGAGATTTGGGGCAGAAGAGATTGATCAATAGTTATAGAGTACTGGCTGTTCTTGCAAAGGACCCAGTTTCATTCAGTTCCCAACACCAACATGGCAGATAACAACCTTAAATAACTGTAGTTCTAGGGGAATCTGATGCCCTATTTGGGTATTTTGTGAACACAGTTCACTTAGTTCCATGTAGGCAAAACACTCATGCACATAAAGTAAAAATAAATAAATCAAAAAGGAAGAAATCCAATGATATAAGGAAATAAATTTATACAAAAAGTAGATGCCACATATTAAAACAAAGAATATTAAAGAAAAGTATTGTACAAAATTAAATCCCTTCATAAGCTGGTTCAATTAAATACTTCACAACCTCATCAGGAAATAATGATGTGGGCAAGTTACATACAGTTTGCTTGATGCAGTTTTTTTCTCGGGGTATATCTGGTACTAAAACGCTGTTTCTTTTCATCTGTTAAAAAATCCTAGCACTTGGGAGGCAGAGGCAGGCGGATCTTTGTGAGTTCAAGGGCAGCCTGTTCTACAGAGTGAATTCCGGGACAGCTGGGGCTCCAGGGAGACCCTGTCTCAAAAAGACCCAAAAAAAAAGAAATTAGTACAACTTTCCCTGACTGGGAATTGAACTCAGGCCACGGCAGTGAGAGTGCCAAATCGTAACCAATAGACCACCAGGGAGATTCATCACCACTTGTAGAAGAATAAAATTAATCCCCTAATGCTCACCCTGTACAAAAATCAACTCCAAATGGATCAAGGACCTCAATATGAAACCCAAAACCCTGAAGATGATAAGAAGAAAACATTGGCAACAACCTACAAGACATAGGCATAGGAGAAGACTTTCTAAATCAGACAGCAGCTGCACAGGAAATAAGGTCAACATTTGACAAGTGAGATCTCATTAAACTCAAAAGCTTCTGTACAGCGAAAGAAACAATCAATGAGGTGAAGAGAAAACCCATAGAGTGAGAGGAAACCTTCACCAGTGATATATCACAGACACATCTGACAGAGCATTAACTTTCTGAATATATAACCTCTCAAAAAACAGAGGAGGAAGAAAACAAATGACTCACTCAAAAGATGAAGTAATGAACTGAACAGAGTTCACAAATCAGGAAAGATGGCTGAGAAACATCTTTAAAAAGTGTTCAACATTGCTAATAATTAAGGAAATGGAAATTAAAACCACTTTAAGATATCATCTCACTCCAATAAAACTGGCTAAGATCAAGAAAACAAATGATACCAAATGCTGGAGAGGTTGTGGGGAAAGGGGAACACTCATCCACTGCTAGTAGGAATGCAAACTGATACAATCACTATGGAAAGCAATGTGGAGAACCCTTAAAAGACTCAAAATGAGCCTACCATCTGACCCAGTCATACCACTCCTGAGTATATACCCACAAGATTCATCCTATTGAACAGATAAATCCAATGTTTATTGCAGCTCTCTTCACAATAGCAAAGAGCTGGAACCAACCCAAGTGGCCCTCAACCAATGAGTGGATAACAAAAAATGTGGTACATCTACACAATAGAGTTCTATGTGGCAGTAAAGAAAGATGACATCATGAAGTTTACTGGTAAATGGATGGAACTAGAAGATATTATGCTGAGTGAAGTAACACAGTCGCAGATAAACAAACAATGAATGGTATCCCTCATTTGTGGATGCTAGCACCAAGTACCTAGTTGTAAGACAAACTGAGCAACGTTAATATTATATTCCACTTTACCTGAAAGCAACTGTGCTCCTTTAATGTGAATCCCTTAACAGGTTCTAGAATTAACCAACTACTTATTTTTAGACTTTGTAATCTTGGTATATGGGTGGAAGTTATGTATGCATATTTTAGAGTAATATAAAATTAAAAGGAAAAAATGTGATTCCTGAAATATGATTGGGAAATAACATACAGTTTATTTTCAGAAGACAAAATTTTAGTATAGGTGTGACATATATATACATATATATATATATATATATATATATGTGTGTGTGTGTGTGTGTGTGTGTGTGTGTGTGTGTGTGTGTGTGTTGAAGTAATACAAATTGGGGGAACAACAACAAAAGAACTGGGACAAAAATCTTTCTGAAACAGTCAAGTTCTCCCCAAAACAATAATCCTCTAATTTGAAAAACTTTAAAAAGACTCAGAAAAATATACAAGACATGTATGGCAGAATGCATGAACTTGGGTGGGGTGGGGGGCATGGAAAGGGAAATGAGTCTGAATTGGACTGAGAAATGATGTATGAAATGCAGAAGACTTCAATAAAAATATTTTAAAAATTAGTTCAACTTTTCCCTCTATTTTCTGAAGTATGTTGAGAGTGAGTTTAATTATATATTTCTAAAATTATCAAAACATTTTATTGAATTCTATATATTAATACTTAGAACTAGTAATTTAATAAATACTTATTAAACATTCATTCTGTGGCTTACTTTTAAAATTATTACTTGTAGTATATTAGAAAACAGCCCAAATCAAACAAAAATTCTTATCCTAGGGAAAATTATCTTTAAGCAGATGTAGATGAAAAATAAGCAATAAACCTAAATTTTCATGAGTATGTAATTTTAACACTTATTTTTGTATATTTATTATTTTATGTTTTGTGTATGAATGTATTGCCTGTATGTATGTAAGTGCACTTGTGTCATGTAATGCCTGTGGAGGTCAGAAGAATGCATTGAATCATTGCCATGTGGGTGCTGGGAATCGAACCTGTCCTCTGCAAGAGCAGCCAATGCTATTAAGTGCTGAGCCATCTCTCCAGCCCTAAGTAGATCTTTTATTTTTAATACAAAGCCACAAACTAGATTTTGTGTATTTTGCAACAACAGAAAACAAATGCAAGTAGTCCACACTAGCAGAGACAGTACAATACAACTGAGGGGGTCAGGAAGGACATGCAAAGGTGTAGACCAAGCCTTGCAATAGAATTCGTCATCTGCTATGGCACTTCTGTGCTGGTGACAGGATACACAACTGACAAGATCTGGACAACCCATATTCCTGCCACAGGGCTTTCTTGGAGCAAATGGTTTTCTTCAAATAGTTTGGGTGCGTGGTAGTACAGATAACTCTACAGTGCCCGTAGACATCACAACGAACCTGGAGATGTTTCCATTGACATCTTCAGTAGCCTCCCTGGCTTTTCTTAAGCTGCTGGTCCTTCTATGCCTAGTGAACAAGGTCCAGTAGTTTCTTATGAGGTGGGCATCTCAGAGGGCACAGATTTCCCATCAGTTTCAGTAATGGATGTGTTACCGTAGGCCATTGCACACACACACATACACACACACATACACACATACACACACACACACACACATACACACACACACACACACACACACGTGATATAGGAAAGGTAACTCAAACCTCACAGTTGTTCTCTTATCCTGGTACTCCAATCTCATTCAAAGAACCCACTGAAAGGGAAGACATCTGAGGTACAGCATCCTGTCCTCCAGGTGTTTGGGTGGAAATGCACAGGCAGGAATGAGGAAAAGAGCACTCACTTCACCTTTTGCTTCAGGTACCCAAGCTTGTCCAGCATGAAACTGCAGCCAAACCCAACCACTGGAGCCTGCAGGGAGATTCTCCCATCACCTTGTATCGCATGTTCCCATAGACTTCTGGTGGCCTCAGAGGCTTCACTGTCTCCATCCTCCTAGCTCCATCTCTGCCCCAAGAGGTGCAGAGGTGGTCGCTACAGTGGTACTGACTTCTTCATAGAGAACAGGGGGATCACTGAGGGTGGGCATGCTCCTCAGGTGTAAGGATCACTTTAGAGGGAGCAGTCCCCTCTCCCACCCCCTCCACCACTGCCTTCACCCTGGCCTCTAACCCTGGTGTCAGGGTTATTATTCACATTGGTCTGGGTAAGCATGTCTTCAAAGTTTTATGAATGCTTCTAGTTTCTGGCCTTTGCTGCTCAGCTTTAACTTCTGGCATGAACCCCATAAACATCCCGGTGAATCTCATTGATTGGAGACAGTTTGGTGGGCAAGGGAGAAAAGCCCCAGTTGTCCTGGAACTCACTCTGTAGACCAGGCTGGCCTTGAACTCACAAAGATCCGCCTGCCTCTGCCTCCCAAGTGCTAGGATTAAAGGCATGCAACACCACGCCCGGCTCATTTCTTTGTTTTTTTGCTTTGTTTTGTTTTGTTTATTTTTTTATTTATTTTTTTTTATTTTCTTACAAAGATGTTTTGGAGTCTCCATGCCCTGTGCTTTCTTTTGGGGATTACTATCTTTGTTACCTTTCACTGATATTTTTTTTTTCATTTTGTCCCCGTCCTTGGTTGACTAGATAATGATTTTTCTGTGTGCATCTGCTCCTTGCCTCTTGGACTTTCCATGGCCAGCAGGGATGGACCGTACAAGAGAAATGTCTCAGTACTTCCGAAGGAGCCTAGGCCCAAGAGGGATTTCAGAAATCTCCTACTTCCTCAAGAATACCATTTTTTTAAGAGAAAGGAAAAGTTGGAGCAAACTAAGGAAAATTAACAGTATATGGTACAAGTAGAGAAATGAAGATCTAATTTTAAAGATGGTTTTTAATAATGGGGAGGGATGGTGGGAGGTGCACACTTGAGTGCAGTTGTTTGCAACATGCTCTGCAGCTGGAGGTGATGGTTAGCTGCCAATGTGGGTGCTGACAATCAAACTCATGTCTTCTACAAAACAAGTGCTTTAACCACGGATCCATCTCCCCAACCCCTAACTTCTTTTTCTATAAGGTGGGTAAACCTGGCCTGTTTGAGAAGGAAGATTTGAAAAAAAAAAAAAAAGATATGTCTAGTGCAAAATGGTCTAGGAATGAAATCCTGAGAAGGGATTTTTCCTAGATTTTTACAGAGATGATAAGAGGAAGAATAAGAGGTCATGAAGTCAGGAAAGTCCAACATGAATAGAATGCTACTGTGAGCACTCTGCCTTGTACTTTGACATTGATTATAGAGGGATTATAAGTAGTAATGGATTGGAACATATAGGAACAATAAGACACAGCAAGGAAGAGATATGCAGAGTAAGATAAATGTATTGCAAAAATGTGTTGAATAATCAGGTAAATTTGGTAATCATGAGTACTGATGGTATAAATCTGGATGATCAGTAAGACTGTATGGAATCATTAGAGAGGAGAATGAGGGACTGAAGAGATGGCTCATTGCTCTCACAAAGGACTCAGGTTCAGTTCCCAGCACCCACAATGGTATTTAACAAGTGCCTATCCCTCCAGTTCCAGGGGATCTACCACCCTCTTCTGGCCTTCAGAGGCATTGCATTTCAAAGATGAGCTACTTGCATTCAGGCAGAACTCTCTTACACACCCCTTCCCTGCCCACCAGGCCTTCTGCCATACATGGTAAGTCCTTTCTGGTAAAGCATTTGTACCCAGATATCCTTCAGGGTAACTTCATCTATTGCAGTCTAGGCAGCCTGTCTAGAAATTGTAAGTAGGTTCTACTCTCCCTCACCCTTTGGTGATCAGTCTCCAACATGAAAGCTTTGTGTTTCTGTTCCCGGGCTTGGGCCAGCCTCCCACCCATTTATTCACTCCACACTGTGCCTTTGTCTGATTTAGTTGGCATGGGTCTTGTGTTTGATGCCACCATTTGCCACAACTTCACATTAACAGGCCACCAATGTCCCAGAATCCTGTTTCCCTATGTTCATGGACCAATCTTTGTTCTTACAATCTTTCTGTCCCATTCCACAATGTTCACTAAGCAATGGGTGGGTGAGGTTTAATATAGGAGTCCTATCCAGAGATCCACACTGTGCAGTCTAATAATCTCTAAAACTTAGCCAGTTGTGGCCTTCTGTGTGCACCATACTCTTGTATCAGGAAGCTTCCCTGGTGAGAGTTGAGGTATGCACTAGTTTTCTCTCTTCCCCATGTTCCACTATGTTCCATAAGCAAAGATATGGAGGTTCCACTGTAGACATGTCACCTTGACTGGGTATCTCTCAGAAGTCTATTCTCTGTGTGTGACCAGTTTTGAAACCTACAATAGCCTCAGTTTATTGCAAAAATAGGGTTCTTTGATGAGTGGTTGAGTTGTATACAGTATACTTGTCTGTAAATATAAGGATCTGTATGTCTTTAACATACAGTATCTGAACATTAGTGCCTGTGTATAACCAGGGGCTTTGGCAAGGAGCTCAGTTACAGACAGGAGAGACCTCCCTTTGAGTTGTAGGTCAGAGTGGTCCAAGAGACTCCCCAAATAACACAGGCTATTGCCCAAGCTCTTGGATCTCTCCAAGACCTAGAAGGTTAAGACCCTATTGCTGAAGACGGGATATACTTTGGATGCGGTACTTGGAACAATGGAGCAAGAACTAACCGGGAAGCCTTCTACCTGAAGTCTAGCCCTCATAGTTCTAGAGGATATTATGCAAGCTGCTAAGGGAGAAACATCAGTCAATGGTCTAACCTAGCCCTACCTCCTATCAAGCAGAGGTGGATATGACTAGGAAGCCGCAGCTCTTCACTCTCACCAGCAAAGCTTCCTTATATAATAGAGTGTAATGCACACAGAAGGCAACAATTGGCCGAGTTTCAGAGACTAACAGACTTCAGAGTATGTGTTTCTGGATAGGGTTCCAGTATTAAACCTCATCTACCCATGGCTCAGGGTACATTGTGGAAGAAGGGAAAGATTATAAGAGCAAGGGTTGGTCCATGTACGTAGGTAAACAGAGTCTTTCAGGACACTGGTACCTTGCAAACTGAGTCATTTATTTTCTTGATTCTTTGATTTCTGAGTTCTTTATATATTCAAAATATTGATTTTCTATTGGATATACAACTAGCAAAAAATGTCTCTCATTATTTGGGCAGAAACATTTTGGATAACAGTTTTGAGATACAGTCCAAGTATCAAAAAAATTTCTTTTTAACTTGTTTTACTATTGACTTAAATTTGTGTGGCAATTATAATATTAAAACATTTCCCATTACTAATGACATTTTTACCCCTTCATCTAGCTCCTGGCAATCAATAACCTGCTTCCAATATCTATAGATTTACTTATTCAAGACTAATAAAAGTGGTATTCTTTCACTTGTTTCTTTTATTTAATATACTTGGCTCAAGATTCATTCACTAAATGTATATCAATACTTCATTCCTTTATATGGTTAAATAGTAATCTCATGTATGAATAAGCCATATTTTTACTTTGAAGGTAATATACCTGTGTGTATTTTGTGACATTCATCTATATATTTTTGTGCAGACATTTTTTTTATTTACCTTAAGTTTGTACCCAAAAGGAGAATTTCAATGTATCATGGCCTTCTAACATTCCAAACTACCTTCACACTGTTTTCCAAAGTAACCACCTATCAAAAGTGTCTGAGGATTCCAATCATCCCATCATGTTCTCATCCATACATATGTAACATGGTATCTCAATGTGGCTTTTATTTGTATTTCCAGAATAACCAAATATATTTAAAGTATTTAGGACTTTATTGGAGATATATATATATATATATTCTTGGGAAATGCATACTTTGAATCTTTTGCTCAGTTTTTAAAAACTAATGCCTTTCAGAGTGCAGGGACTCAAGTGGATTGGGGGACATGGAAAGGGAAGTGCCTCTAAATTTGATTGAGAAATGATGTATGGTTTATGGAGAAAGTTTAATAACAATAAAAAATAAATAATAATTTAAAAAGCTACCATAAAATTAAAAAAAATTAATGCCTTTAATCCCAGCACTTGGGAGGCAGAGGTAGACAGATCTCTGTGAGTTCAAGGCCAACCTGGTCTACATAGCAAGTTCCAGCACAGCTGGGGCTCCAGGGAGACCCTGTCTCAAAAAGACAAAAGAAAAAAAAAACCCACCTCGCTTCTTTCTTGGGAAATTTTATACATGTTTATAATGCATTGTTATTAGTCTGTACACAGCCCACTCTTCTCCCTATCACCCCTCCTCATCCCTATTAGTTCCTTTCCATGTTTAAAGAGTTTTGGGTTTGGGGTTTTTGTGTCTGTTTGTGTGAACTATGTTTAAGTAATGATTAGGGCTATCCATTGGAACCTCCAGGGATAAGCAGTGGGTATGGAAATAAAATAAAGATTCTCCCATTCTTGAATCTATCAATAGCAACTATTTTAGCCATGTAGTGTAGGAATGCCGGAGCCCCTCCTCCATCCATGTTGGCTATTGATGAGGACAGCCTCATTCAGACCCTAGTACAGGCTTTAGCAGCTGACCTGAGGTCCTGACTTCACTTTCTCAGAATATGGGGTTTGCAGTACTTTTTCTTGGGTTTAGTTCTTGCATTCTTCCTGCCTCCTCTTTCACATTATTCCCTGAGCTTCGGACAGGATCATATGAATATTTAGGATTGAGCACTCCATTCTCATTTATTCTCAACAACTTACACAGCCATTAGTCTCTGAATTTACCTCTGTTAAGTGAAAAGACAGGTTTCTCTAATAAAGACTGAAAGTAAAATTTGTCTATGGCTATAAACATAGAAATTTGAATGCCATTTGATGCCATGTCAATTTTGCTTAATAACACTATTAATTTCGTTCCTAAAATATAGGACCTCAATCTATGCAGTTTTGACAAGGTTCTATACTACCAGGCAAGGGATTCTTCCTGTGCAATATCCTCTGTTCCAATCAGAGAGTGATTAGTTAACTTCACAATTGTGGTGCCACTATTGAAAAACTAAGCACATTTTGCCTAGCAGGTGAAAGCTTAGGACCTTTCAATGCATTTATTTTTTTTCAAATCTGTAAGCCTCGGTATTATTGCAAATTTTGTATCTAGCCCTTCATAAGCACATAACCTGGAAAATTTTTGAGGAGTCTTTCAGAACTTTCCAACAGCACCATAAACATCTCATTCTTTGGATGTTCCTTTAGGTTTTTAATGAGATTCTTGATTGCTTCATCTGGCATCAGCAGTTGTGATGTTAACATCACAACTCTGGGGCTGGAGAGATGGCTCAGCAGTTAAGAGCTCCAAGAGGACCCGGGTTCAATTCCCAGCACCCACATGGCAGCTAAGAACCATCTTTAACTACAGTTCCTGGGGAATCCGATGCCCCCTTCTGACATTGCACCACATGGGTGCACCAACCTACATGCAGAAAATACACTCATACACATAAAAAAAAAATAAATAAATAAATCGATGAAAAAATACAACTCTGGATCTGGTCAGAGACCAGCCTTATGAAGGAGGCCACTCCAGGGAGCTGCTGGGTATGTCATATTGACCACACCTGGGGCACAAGGCTTTCTCAGCAGAACTAAAACCTCTCTCCCCACCTTTCCTTAGCCCTGAGGATTTAGTGTTCCTATACTGTAAGTACAGTTTCAAGACAACTGGGGACCTAGGAAGGGGAACATGTGTGTAAAGCAAACCAAAACACTAAAAACTCACTGATCTTCAGTCATTTTTTAAACTAAATCATCTCCAAACATTTTTATTCCTTTGGGTAAATTCCAGAGTTATGAAAATGATGACTTCTATCAATAATTACAGCCTTTTCTTTTCTAAAGGTGTAGATTTACGGAAGCCCTTATTTTATTTTCTATTCTGGAATTTCTTCCAGATAACATTTTTTAAATCATCAGTGTATTGATTTTTGACAATTATTCAATAGTCTCTCTTCAGTTTTCAGACAGAGTCCCAGACATGATGTACAAAGCCTTATGCCACCTGGTCTTTACCTCCCTCTTAGCCTCTAACCCCAGCCTTCTCTCCCAAGCTTCCTTTTCCTCTCTGTAGCAAGCCACCACCTTGATGTCCTTTTGCAAAGATATTTTTTCCCTTTCCCTAAAACCCTTACTCTCAGTCTCTGTACTCCACTCCCATCAAGCTAATTCTCAACAACTCCCAGGTCACCCAGTAAATGCCACTTCCTGGAGGAGCCTGTGTACTCAGAGGCAAAGTTCAGTCTGCCTCAAATGCTCTCCTCAAACACTGTATTTTCCTTCATAGTACTTATCATAAGTGTAATGAAACACAATTTGTGTAAACATTTTGCTGAATATTAGGAATGATGCTGACAGAGATTTAATATAGCTCAGAGGAAAATGCTCAATGAATCTTGGTTTAAATGAATGAATGAATGAATGAATGAATGAGAAAAATGTACTGTGCAAACATCTGGCCACCATAACTGTTCTGTCTAGGAGAAGGGTGGCAAAGAAAGGAGCAGACAATACTTCTGATACATCCTGAAACTGCATACCTATTACTGCCTCCCCCAAATATTTAATTTTAGAAATTAGAAAGGATTATGGATTTGCCACAAAAATATTTGTTCATGAGCACCCCAGCTGCATGAGAAGCAGGGGACCAAGGGGTTCTTAGGACAGCATTTTTCACTCAAGTCTGAAGTTGTTAGAAAACCATTAAAATATCCATGTCCAGTCAACAAATCCAAAAATTCTGAAAATGTGAGAACATGCCTTTGGTACAGTGTAAAGCCAGTGTTCTTGAATAGCTCTCTAAAATAATTCTAATAGGCAGCCCTACTTGCCAACCGATGTAAGTGAAAAGGTGTGTGTGTCTGCCAACCCTCGGTTCAAGGTGCCTGAGCTCTTACAGCAAGGAAGGGCAGTCAAACTGGGGAATGATCACCTCCAAAGACGGAAAGGTAACTACCGACTTGGGTGTGTCTCTCAATCAGAAAACTAAAGGAAGAGGTATTCTTCACATCTGTCTGAAATAACAGAAAAAGATTGTCTCTGGGGGAAGAAACAACCTGTTTTCTGCTAATAAACTTCAGGGTCGCTTTGTGGCTGCCTTGATTAATTGGTGAAGATGAAATAACCAGTGCTGGGGGGCGGATACAGGAGACAGCAAAAGAGTGTAAGTGACAGTTTGCTGTTAAAATTCATCAGCCCCTGCGAAGTGCCTTGATTAATGAAGTCGCTGCACCGCCTCCACCATGAGTAGGGGGGCCGCGGTGGGAGGGAAGGGAAAACAAATTTGCAAGGATGCTCTCACTAAAGAGGTTGGGCACCCAGTTACATTTAATCTATCCACTGCTGCATTGCAAGTGCTTTCCTCTCAATTGTTCCCTGGCGCTGCTATTAATCACAGACCCCTGTAAAGCAAAAGAAAGTAGTGAAGAGGGAAGGATGGCGGAGCTCCGCTTCCCAGCTTGGAGCTGGTGAGAATGATGCGGAAGCAGGGGACCCAGGAGAACCGCTGGTTTATGACCAACCAGAGGAACTTAAAACCGGAATCTCAGAGTTCAGCCTCAGCAGGACACTGCTGGAAACTCTGGCGCCCAGAAGAGGTTCTTGATGCAACATCGCCATCTACAGCTCACTGTGAGAACGGCTGTGAGGGAAACTGTCCAGAAAATCAGATCATTTTAAACTATGAGTCAGAGTAAGGGGAAGGTAGGACACAGGTTTCCGTCACGCAGGACCATCTTCATCACCTTTGGACCGAGAGCTGCGGCTCATATTACGCCTGTGCCAAAGGGAACGGCCAACTCCATGTTTTTGTTGTTGTTTTGTTTTGTTTTTTAATTTTATTTATTTATGTATGTGTATGAATTTACTGTCTGCATGCAGGTTTGTGCAACCGTGTCGTGCAATGCCATGGAGGTCAGAAGAGGGTCTCGGATTCCCCTGGAACTGGAGTTCTCCTGGAATTGGAGTTACAGACGGTTCTCAGCCACCATGTAGATGCTGGGGATTGAACCCGGGTCCTCTGCAAGAGCAGTCGGTGCTCTTAACCACTAGGCTATCTCTCCAGCCCAACTCCAAGTACTCCATTTTTTAACACTTTCATGAAGACCATTCTGGTGCTTTGACAGTGAAAAGTCTAGTATTCAGAGGAGCAAGTATCTTGTGTAAGTAGAGTCTCTGTACTATGCAACATCACTGCAGTGTCCCAGGGGTTTACAAATGAGATCTTGTTGAATGAACACAGAAGCCTGTAGTACATATTACTATCACCTTCATGCTAGGCTTTCAGGAGTATTTAACTACCTCTCTCCAAATCCCCCAACTACTAATGAGGCTCAGTGCTTTGTCTTACTAATGAAAATAATCCCTCCCCTTCCAGTCTCCAGGAACCGTACTATTCTTCTCTGGGGATGATGTGGCTGGCCAACTTTTCAGCAAAGGAGACCATCAGCTTTATGAATCAGCTGACCTCTCTAAGCTTCTTTTTTTCTAAACCAGTATACTGACAAAATGGGGTGACACTATGTGATTTTGAGATGCTTGAGTAGAAGCTGAAAACAGACGTACATTGAAACTTGAGGGTCTTTGCGCCCCTAAACTGACTCAACTGCAGAAACAGAATTGAGACTGGACTACTCTACTGATTATATAACACAAAGTACTGGATATCAGGGACTCTCTCTCTCCTAACTCATTTCTCTCCTTTGCATTGGTGCTAGGCCAGTAAACAACAGGTTAAGTGTTTCATACCCTTGACTTTGACTCACAGTAAAGGAGAAAGCTTGGGCTTTGAATTCATGTAGTAAAAAGCCTTCCTACTTTCCTAGTCACTGGAGTTCACAGAATGCTGCATTACACAAGTACATGCTGTCAATACTTTGTGTGCTTCCTTAAGAGATCTGCACATCTGAGCCAAGAGGCAAGGGGCAAGGACTCCCCGGAAATGTTTAAAGTGAGTTCCAGGAATCTTAAGTAAGAGTTTTTTTTATAATCTGTTTATTAAAACCTCCTTGGAATAGGACATGCCTGACAGCATTTCCCCAGACAGGGTGTTAAATATAGCATTCAAACCAGAAAATTACTCATTGATTTGCCCTGTGAAAAGATGAATGTCTATTCAACTCTGTTCTATCCCAGTGCAGGCCTTATTGTTTCCAGTGAAGCGATCTGAGTAGTGTCCCTAATGAAGCAGTCCAGCATGTAAATGCTTCAAGCACGTGGTGCAGGACAGGAAGAGCTCTTGGCAGCCAAATGCAACACTCCAGAAAGCCATCACTGACTCCTGAAAGCTGGATGCACAGGCCGGCTCCAAAAGTAGCCACATCACCCCAGACTGTAACAGACCAGCAGCCAACAGTCCAGGAGCAAATGCATATAGAAAACAAAAACCTGAGCCAAAGAGGGAGCAGAAGCCACAGCTGATAATTCACTGCCCCAGGGGCCTCTGGAGTCATTATAGTTTCGGCTTTGGCTTAAAGATGATTTTCATAATGACAGGTGACTGCCATCTGTAAGATACCACCAGACCACATATGCCTAATAATGCTCTCTCATTTCGATCCAGTGTTTTACAGCTCACATAGGAGCACTGCTCGCCAGGCTCATTTGGTTCTCTTAACAACCCTATTAAACAGGTGGTGTGGGTACCCACTGTACAAGCTGCACTTTGTTCTTCAGAGAGATGCTGTCAGGTACTACTTTATCTCTTTGCTCGATCTGCAAGCCTATATAGAAGGACCTCTGTGCTCCACGTCCTGGGAGAAGAGTGCTGAACACCAGTGGGAAGGAAGGAAAGCAGGAAAGGAAGAATACAGAGGGACTCGGACATGATCTGCAAATGTGTGTTGAATCCTAGGAGGATGGTTGGTAGATAACTCCAGATTAAAGTTAACAGAGCTTAGAGGAAAGGATTCACAATCCTCAAGGAAAGTACAGCAGCCGGCTGTGGTTTGGAGTCTGATCCTTCAGGGCGATCTGTAAGTGTAGCCAATCTGGAAAATGGGGATGTACCACAGTTGGATGAGTGCAGAAAGCAGGCAGGGTAGGCATCTCAGTGAGCGTCACTAATGAAGCAGACCAACATGTAATTGTTTCAAGCATGTGGCACAGGACCAAGGGGCTTTAATCACAGTACTCAGGAGGTGAAGACAAGAGGTTAGACTGTCTAGGAAAGCTGACTGAGCATGGGCCAGAAGGAGCAGATCGGTAAGCAGCTTCCTCCACGATTTCTGCTTTAACTCCTGCCTAGATGATGGGCTGTGATGTTTAAGAGGAAGTAAGTCCTTTGCTCCCAAAGTTGCTTCTGGTTGTGGTTGTCACAGCAATGGAAAGCAAAGTGGGGAGATATACAACAACTTGTTATAAGCTCCCCCACTACCTATGCTGCACAGGGCTTATTCTTCTGTCTAGCTGTACTTGGGTACGAATTGTCCGGCATTCCTCTATTGTTCCTTCTCCTGCCCTTGCTGGCCTCTGATGGCCTCTTTTCTATCTACTTCCATAGAATCAGCTCTGCCTCTGTGGCACTGAAGCTCCTGGGCCTTGCATGGCTTGGAAGCAATCAGTCAGGGATTGGAATTCACTAGTCAACTGCTTCATGTTGCGTTCTATTTTGAAGAATAATCTAGTGCTTCTCAGATTTCATGTCTACACAAATCGATTTGGAGCCTTGCTAAATTATATTAGAAATTATATATTATATCAGAAGGTCCAGAGACTCAGCATGTATAGGGAGATTGCCTGACAACACCAAGGCCCAGGATCCTTAGACCTCATTTTGAGTGGCAAGGATCCAGAGAGATGTTCTTGTTTATTACCAAAAGAGTGTATGTGAGATCATACAATGTGACTACCAACAACAGTGAAACTAGTAAGCAAAAAGAGAAAATTAGGAACAAACAAGGAAAGTTTAAGTACGGACCCAGGATTGGGAAAATCTAATGCAGTGAGGTTCAGCTCACTAGCACCAGCCCTGAAGTTCTCAGATTTCTAGAAATACAAGAAAGAACCAGTGAGGATTCTTGAGGTAGCTTGCATATTCCAAAACTAACAACTGAAAGCTGAATATATACAAAAGACCAGGCCTCATTTGTTCCTGAAAATGTAAACTCGTTAACAAGATTTACTAAGGCTTAGTTGCTGTTTGGTATTCTTGTTGCTGGCTTAGTAGTTATCAGTGCTTCCTTTTCAGAAATATATATATATATTCCTTTGATTAATAAAATAAAACTAATTAAGTATTCATAATTGCAGTTCAAAGTAGTTGATAGCAAAAAATTGTTGGGAAGAAATTCACATTCCTTTTTTGTTATGATTTAGTTTTATATCTAGGATGTTTGTCTGCTTGTGTGGTGCATGGCTTTTGCATTCTATTGGGTCCATAAATACTAAGGTAAGCAAAGGTTTAAAAGGAAGCTAATGGGCTGGGTGTGGTCACACACGCCTTTAATACTAGCACTTGGGAGGCAGAGGCAGGCGGATCTCTGTGAGTTCAAGGCCAGCCTGGACCACATAGTGAGTTCCAGGCCATCTGGGCCTAGAGGGTGACCCTGTATCATCCACTCCCCCCAAAAAAAGTAAGTTAATAAAAGAACCAAAACCACAACTCACAACTCCTAGGTATTCTCATTTCAAGTAATTGTAGTTCATAAACAATCTGTTATGAATCATGTACCAACATTAATTATCATATTAATTCATCAAACTTACTTTTAAAAGTTCTTTAAATTTGTTTGTGTATGTTGTGTGTATAGGTCAAGTGTCTTCCTCTGCCACCGCCTACCTTATACTTTGAGCCAGGATCACTGACCATTTCTGTTAAAGTTCTTTCAGAAGTAAGCACTTCTGTCTTGGCCTCCCCAGCCCTGGGATTTCAGGGGTATACCACTAAGTTCAGTTTTTTAAAATATATTTTATTTATTATTTTTATTTTATGTTTAGGAGTGTATTGCCTGCATGGGGACCCAGGTTGAGAAATGTCTGAGGAGGTCACAAGATGGTGTTCAATCCCTGGAACCAGAGTTACAGATAACTGTTAGCTACCATGTTGGTTCTGGGAATTGAACCCAGGTCCTCATGCTTGGGTACCAAGCACCTTATCCACTAAGCCATCTCCATCTCCCCTAAAAGGACTACTTTTTTTAGAACTTTATAATGACTATTATCTTTGCATTAGTGTTTTCCTTCCCAGGCCCCCAATAATTCCTCCCATGTCTTCCCATTCTGTCTCAATTTATTATCCTCCTCTTTAATTATTATTTTTTGTTTGTTTTTTTAAATTTGTTTTTATATTTTTTTTTATCAAATCTAGACCCGTGTCCCCCCATCCCCCCACCCCACCAGAGCTCATGCATTCTGCCGAACATGCTTTTCATCTCTTTCTCAGTCTTTCTCGATATTCTTCATGTGGAAGTTGACTGTTCTGAGCAGAAGTTCACTGTTTCAGTCAGTTGTTTGATGCAGTCCTTTCTGTTGTTGTTGCTGTTGTTGTTTCCAGTATGCATCACTCCCAACTGCTTTGGACAAAAGCTCAAGGGGCCATGCACAAGATAGTTACAACTAGGTAATTGGCACTAGCATCCACAGATAAGGGATACCGTTCATGGTTTGTTTCTCTGGGACTGTTACTTCATTCAGCATGATGTCCTCTAGCTCCAGCCATTTTACTGCAAAGCTCATGATGTCAGCTTTCTTTACTGCTGCATAGAACTCCATTGTGTAGATGTACCACATTTTCTCTATTCACTCATCAGTTGAGGGGCACTTGGGTTGGTTCCAGCTCCTTGCTATTGTGAAGAGAGCTGCAATAAACATGGTCGTGCATGTATCTCTGTGGTGGGTTGAGTCTTGAGGGTACATGCCTAGGAGTGGTATGGCTGGGTCAGGTGGCAAGTTCATTCCAAGTCTTCCAAGGGTTCTCCACACTGCTTTCCATAGTGGCTATACGAGTTTACATTCCCACCAGCAGTGGATAAGTGTTCCCCTTTCCCCACAACCTCTCCAACACTTGGTATCATTTGTTTCCTTGATCCCAGCCAGACTTATTGGAGTAAGATGATATCTTAAAGTGGTTTTAATTTGCATTTCCTTAATGATTAGTAATGTTGAACATCTCTTATGCTGTTTCTCAGCCATCTCTAATTCCTCACTTGTGAAATCTCTGTTCAGCTCTTTGCTCCATCTATTAAGTGGGTCATTTGTTTTCTTTCTTCTTTGTTTTTTGAGTGGTCTATGTATTCTGGAAATCAATGCTTTGTCAGATGTATCTGCAGTGAAGGTTTCCTCCCACTCTGTGGGATTTCTCTTCACTTCCTTGATTGATTCTTTTGATGTACAGAAGCTTTTGAGTTTGATGAGGTCCCGTTTGTCAATTGTCAACCTTAATTCTTGTGCAGCTGCTGATTTAGGAAGTCTTTTCCTACGCCTATGTCTCGTAGTCTGCTGCCAACTTTTTCTTCTATCACCTTCAGAGTTTGGGGTTTCACGTTGAGGTCTTTGATCCATCTGGAGTTGACTTTTGTACAGGGTGAGAGGTAGGGGTTTAATTTCATTCTTCTACAAGTGGTGATCCAGTTTTGCCAACACCACTTGCTGAAGATGCTGTCTTTTCTCCATTGTGGTTTCTTGGCCCCCTTGTCAAATATGAGATGGCTGAAATTGTATGTGCTCAGATTTGGATCTTCGGTTTTGTTCCATTGGTCAACAGGTCTGTTTTTGTGCCAGTACCAGGCTGTTTTTATGACTATAGCCCTGTAGTATAGTGTAAGTCTGGTATAGAGAAGATCCCTCCTGTGTAGCTCTTTTTCCACTCAGGGTTTCTTGGGCTATCAAGGGTCTTTTGTTTTTCTTTTTCAAATTAATTTTAAGGACTTTTTTTTATCCAGCCTGTGAAGAAACTCTTGGGGATTATTTGATTTGGAATTGTGTTAAATCGATACAAAGTTTTGGGTAAAATGGGACATTTTACAATGTTTAATTTTCCCAACCCATGAGCATGGGAGGTTTTTCCATCTTCTGATGTCTTCTTCAATTTCTTCTTTAAAGGTTTAAAAATTATTTGGAGTTGTAGAGGACTTTGGTGTATTTGGTTAGGTTTTGTTCCTAGGTATTTTTATTGTTTTTTGAGGCTATTGCCAAGTGGGAAGGTCTTCTTATGAATTCTTTCTCTCCATTTGCTTGTTCTGTTTGTTGTAAAGAAAGGCCATTGATTTTGTTTAGGTTAATTTTGTATCCTGCACACTTTGCTAAAGCTGGTAATCGTTTCTAGAGTTTTCTAGTGAGGTATTTTTACATGCCTTAAGTAAATAATCAATATCATCAGCAACAGGGATAGGTTTTGACATTCCTTTTTCCCAATTAGTACTCCCTTAATTTTCCTTTTCTTGCCTTAGATTGTCTGCTAGCAAATGTTTTCAAGCACGAATATTGAAGAGGAGTGGTTAAGGGTCAGCCTTGCCGAGTTCCTGACCTTTAATCAGGGATGTTTCTGTATTTTCCCCATTTAGGATGATATTGGCTGTAGGGGTTTCCCGTGTATATGGCTTTGAAGTACATTGAGGAATCCGTCCATCCAATCCATTCCTTCTAGACCTTTAAGCATGAAGGGATGCTTGTTTGTGTCCACCGCTTTTTCCATGTCAATTGATGATGGTGTGTTTTTGTCCTTGATTCCTTCCGTTTATATGTGTTTGATGATGTTTATACATTTTTGTAATGTTGAAACGCATCCTTGCAATTTCTGGTATGAATTCAACGTGGTCATGATGGATGATCTTTTTTATGGGGGTCTGTATGTGATTTGCCAGTATCCTTTTTAAAATTTTGGCACCGTGTTCCTTAGGAGGGAGATGGGTCTATATTCCTCCTTTTTAGTATTAAGTTTATTTGCCTGATTTTGGTAATAGAGGATGCTGGCTTCCTCAGAAGTCCTTATGGCAAATTCCCTCTGATGTGTCTCCTTCTCATCCCGTATTCCGTACTAATGGTTGTTGTCTTTTGAATAGTTTTATAAATTCTGACTGTGACCCGTCGCTGGGGCCTGGGACCTTTTTTTTTTTTTAGTTGAGAGGTTTCTTATTACATCTTCCAATTTCCTTTCATGTATTATGGGTCTGTTTTAAGCTGACGTCCTCTTCTTGGTTGAAGCTTTGTGATTACCCGGATTTCAGATATTCAGCACCATTTCGTACTCGGTTATCAAACTTGGTAGAGTATCGGTTTTTGAAATATTCCTGGTAATTATTTTCTGGATCTTGTTCCGCTGTCTGTTTTGATATTTACCTTTTCATCAAAGATTGTACTGATTTGGGAAGTGGTGTTCCATTCTTTTCCTTCTTTTTGGTTAACTGGGCTAGAGGGTCTGTCTGTCTTGTTTTGGATTCTTTCAAAGAGACCCAAACTTTTGGATGCATTGATTTTTTGGTATGTTTCTTTTGTTTCTATTTCATGATTTCTGCGGCTGATTTTTGTTATTCTTCCTGGCTGTTGAGTTTAGGGGTCATCTGTTGTTGCTCTCAGTGCTTTTAGCTGTAGTTTAGAATCATTCACGTATGCTCTTTCTGTTGTTTTTCTAATGTAGTCACTATGGCTATAAACTCCCTCTTAGGAGCTGCTTTTAAGTTATCCCATAGGCTTTTTTTGCGTTGATTGTCATTGTCATTCATGTTCCAGGAAATGCTTTTATTTCCTTTCTTTATCTCTTTCTTGACCCATTCATTATTCAAGATATGTGGTTGTTTTTAGTCCCCAATTTGGGTTTGTAGGCAGTAGGGCTTATCCGTTGATGTTAATGTTGGACTTTATTGCACTGTGATCTGATAGAAGCATGAAATTATTTCAATCTTTGGATTTGTGGAGGTTTTATTCTGTGTCCCAGAATGTGATTGATTATTTGGGAGAATGTTCCGTGGGTGCTGAGTAAAAGTATAATTCTCTGGTAGTAGGGGGGAATATTCAATAGAGGTCTAGGAGGTCCATTTGGTGTTCATAGTCATTCAGAGTTCAGATGTTCCGTCTCTGTTATTCTTTGTCCTGTTGAACTATCCAAAGGACTCAGTGGGGTTATTGAAATCCCCTACTATGAACATACTGGGGTTAATGTGTGAATTGTGGTCCTGGAAAACTGTCTTTATAAAGTGGTTTGGTGCACCTAAGTTGGGTGGCGGATATCTTCATGATTGTGAAATCTTCTGGTGAATTGTTTCCTTGATAAAAATTTAATGGCCTCTGATTTCTTTTTACTTTTGAACTAGTTTTGTCTGATATTAAAAAATAGCAACACTGCTTTCTTGTTGGTACCAATTGGCTTGGAATAATTTTTTCCCATCCTTCCACTTTAAGTTGATGGTGCTTTCCCTTGAAGGTAAGAGGGTGTTTCTTGTAGACAGCATATCAATGGTTCTGTTTCCTCCGTTTCCTATCCATCTTCCATTCTAATTACTTTTGATTGGGGAATTTAGTCCATTAATAATTAATGTTGTGACTGATGGTTGTGTTGCATGCTTCCTTTTGCCCTGATTGTCCATTTGCGGGTTGGGATTTGGTTCTAGCTCTTCTGCAGTTGTTCTTTTATTGATTTCTCTTTCTAAGGTGCCTGGGGGTTGGGGGCTCCTTTCTTCTGTCCTGGGAATTGCTATAAGTATTCTCTGAAGGGGTTGTTTTCAGGACATGTAATATTCTTTCAAGTGTTTAGGTCCCATAAGGTTTTTTTTCTCTCCTTCCTTCAAACTAGAAGTGACATTTTTGCTGGTTTAGTAACCTGGGTTGGCGTCTAATGTCACTTAGCACTGGGAAGGGCTTTGGTCCATGTTTTTCTTTGCTTTCATAGTTTGCATTGAGAGGTCCGTTGTAATTCTGATAAGGTTTTTTCCCTTATAAGTCACTTGTTTTCCTCTTGTGGCTTTAAGGGATTTTTGTCTTGTTTGGGGTGGCTAGCATTTTAACAATGAGGTGGTAGTGGAGAATGTGTTTTCTGGATCGTTTCTGTTTGGATGTTTTAATGTGCGTCCTTGTATTTATATTGGTTTGTCTTTTTTTTAAAGTTTGGGGGATTTTCATGCTATTGGTTCTGTTGAGATCTGATACATACATTCTCTTTGGGATTCTTTCTTCTCCTTCTAGGATGCGGAGGTTTGATCTTTTATAGTGTCCCACAGGTTCCTGGTTGCTCCACTTTTGGGTATTTTTTTAAGTTTTTCTTAATCTTTACTTGAGGGTTTTTAGTTGTTCTGTGTTATCTTCCATTCTGATAATTCTTTGTTCTGCCTTTCCTCCATTAGGCTTCTGAGGCGTTTTTTTCCCATTCTTCCCTCTTGATTGGATAAGTGTTTGATTCCCCTTTTTCATTTTCCTCTTCTGATTTCTTTGTATATGTCGACTTCTTTTTGGAGCTTCTCAAGCTCTTCCGGTAGCTCTTGGTTCGCTGGTTGGTTTTCATTACTTTTCAGCATGGGATTCTTTTCAGTGTTTTCTACGTCCTTCTGGAGTTTGTCATTCTCTTACTCCTAGGTCCTTCTTGAGTTTCTTCATTCTCTTTTCTCAGTTCTTTGATTTGCTATTTATAATCTTGTAGTTCTTTAAATATGTTCCCAATTGTGTTTCTGATATCTGTGTCCTGGGGCATCCCCAGAGGGATCCCACTGTAGGAATCTTCCATAGGGTTGGTAGAGCTTGGTGCGGGATTATCCTGCCCCTTTCTCGTGTTGTCTCTTCTTTGTATTCCTGGCATATGGGCTTCTCCTTGCCTGTATTCCAATGTGAGTCCTAAATGCCTCTTCACTGTGTTGAAGGCTTGCTTTGCTTGCCTCCTTCAGATGACTTCGTAATCCCAGCTTGGGGGGGGGGGCCTCTTTAGCCCTTGCCCAGGTACCTGTGCTTCCCCTGGTCTCAGGAGATCTCAAGACTCACAAAACCCTACCTTTAATACCAGCTGGGAGGATAACTCCACCCCCACAGCCACAAAAGCCAATGAAAATTATTACATATATGTACATACATCTATAAATATACATGTGGTTGTATGTGTGTGCATAATGCACTGAATCCATTTAGTGGTGTTCATATGTACCTGTGTTTAGGCCTGTCCACTTAGGTTTGATAACCTCTCAGGAAGCTAGCCCTTAGGGAAAACTGATCGTCCCTCCCGCCGACATCTACTGATTGCCTGTAGCTCTTTGTCTTGAGGAGCAGCCTGTGAAATTCTCCCCATCCACCTTGGCATGTCAGCTTGTTTTGCAACTATACAAAATTGCAATTATGCAATTATTTATAATTTTTATTTTATGTGTATGATGGCATTGTCTGTATGTATGTACATGCAATGTATGTTGTTGTGTATGTATGTTGTGCAGTGCCAACACAGGCGAGGAAAGGGTGTGTAACATTCCCCTGGAACTGAACTTACAGACCACTGTTAGTCACCATGTGGGTGCTAGGAATCAAACTCAGGTCCTCTGCAAGAGCAGCCAGTACTGCTAACCGCTGAGCCACCTTTCCAGCCCTGCTATGCAAATCTTGTTAGAGTAACATGCTGTGGAGATTTCATCTGTGTAGCTTCCCTATCCTGTCTAGAATGTGTTAACTAAGAGCAGTTATCTTGTCCCGCTGGCTCAAACAGTCTTTCTACCCCTTATTCTGCAAGTTTCCCTGAGCCTTCAGGGTAGATTGCATTGTAGATCTGTCACTTAGAGCTTGTCACTTCACAGTCACAGGACATTTTATAATCAAGAGATCTGAGCTTTAGAAGCATGTAGTAACTCTCCCAGAATAAAAACACACAGGGGGAAATGCTAATCCAACAATGGAGCCTAAATCTATGTCCCAAAGCATATTTTCATAATTAAAACCCAGGTTTCCATAGTCTCGGGATGTTGCTAATATTCCTGCATCTTTGTACTGTATGTGGGAACACTGAAGAGAAATTACTGACATATTTAATGAAACCACAGCTCTTTGCACAATGTGCTTGGGGATGAGAGGAAATGTAAGTAGACACCCCAATGCTCTCTGCAGATATCAACATGCTGCCCTTTCTCCTAGAAACCCAGTCTCTTTCCCTCCTATGGCACATAAGGGAAAAGGAATCTCATCCTAGAAGTCCCCTGGTGAGAATGTAAACGGAATTTCTCTGCTTCTTGCCCTAAGGGCACCAGTAGAACAAACACAAGTTTAGAATGAAATAAATCTATGTCTAAACCTCACTCCCCATGCAATGGCTTCTGACCACTGACAGTTCATGAACTTTGCTGAGCTATTTTATTATCTGATCAAAACCGGATAATACTGCACTCTTCAATGGATAGTGGTGAGAACTAAATCAGACTTTGTAGGCAAAGCCCCTGGTACAGGTCAAGCACTAAACAAATATATCAGCAGCTCTTTCCACCCCAGCTGCTTTCCGCCATGGGAAACATAATTTGCTTTTGGCTGGTTACAGCCAAATCATGGGCTTCTGACAGAAATTATCCTCTGGACTCCAGATAATCCACAAAGTATAACCTAAGCATTTGGTTGCCTGACTGTGATCCAGGAATACTCAGAAATGCTAAATCTGTTAACCTCAGACCAATGGTATGAAGTACTCCAAATGTAAATGTATGAAAACTACAGCCAGAGTAGAATTCTGTGACCAACCAGAAGGCAATGCTCTTTCCTCAGTGTTAGAAGTTCAGCCTGGTAAATCACCCCGCACCCACATTGACATCACTCCTTGAAAAGAAAATACAAAAAAAAAAAATCAAAGCAAAACAAACATACAAATAAACATGAAAGTCACTGTCTGTTGCCAGCTGATAATCCAAATGAATAAAGCCTAGAAATCTATTATGCCTACTGTCAACCTGTTCACAATGTGGCACCTCAGAGAGTGGGGAAGGGTAGGTCGTAAACAGAAGCAATGCACATGTGTCTTTAATAACAGAGAACAGTAGTTTTATTCATGGAAATATGAAATAGAAAAATAACTGAAAAGTTGGGAGTAAAAAGTCCAGAACTTTAATTTTTAATGACTCTCAGTGCTCCATGAAGCAGCTGATGCCTGATTCTTTTATTCTACTCATATTCTCCTTGCATAGGCAGCCTCGATGCTCCCATATTCAAACAGACTGACAAATATTGATTTTTAGCACCACCAGTGAGGGACTTCTTATCCTGTTCCCAAAGAACACATGTGTGGAATGAGTTTTGCAAGTTGACTCAAGTCAGTCCCAGCTGGATTCTTTCTCGTGCTGAAAAGGCTTGCCCAAAGAGGCAGCCTGGCTTCCAGCAAAGAGCAATTTCCACCCTGTGCAGCCATCACTCTCTGGGAATCCCATGCAGTTTTGATGGCATTTATTACTTGCAGTGACAGAAAAAAGAACTGAAGAGTTGGCATAAGTAAGAATATCTGGGGTTGAAGAGGATGAACTATGGGGAAATTCTAACTCTTTTTCTTGATATTGTGAAATACTGGCAAATCTGCCAGGCCTTGACATAGGTTACTTCCTTAGTCTCATGACAAACAGCACTGCTTTACACCTGAAGTATGGGCCAAACGAATTACCCAGTTCACAATTAGCAATGATCTCTTTTACTTTATAGGTTTGCTTAAAGACAGAATCCTCAAAATACAATTGCTTGTACAGATCTTACCCACTGGACTGCCAATGTCTGTAAATTTCTTAAAAATTTGTTCATGCCATGGTAAGTTTATTATGCATGATCTTCTATACCTTTTCATCTTTTGGATTCAATGGCTGATAGTGAACATCTGTTAACATTTTGAGTGAGTAATATGTACATGAAACAATAAAGGAAGATAAAGGAAAGATGCCATTTCCTGCCTTGTCTGTCATTAAGTGGCTAGTGTAAAGAGGTTAGGTTATAGTATTTAATGAGTTCACACTTTATGTTAATAACAGGCTAAGTGCTTTATGTATAGTGTTTCTTTTCATCTTCACACTACCACTGTGAGATAGGAAGAATTATTAGTCCCATATCAGCAGGAAAGAAAAATAATTAGAAGCTCAGGAAACAGAAAATCTTGTACAAGTCTACAAATTTAGAAAGTAATAAGAAAGACTGACACCATCTTTTTGTGATGTTCAACCTTTGAATAAATGCTTGGGATACTCAGAAAATCTCGGTATTTTGGATTCCTTTCTTAGATTCCCTATGTCATTCATTCATTCATTCATTCATTCATTAATCTGTCTAGGAAGTTTAGTTTCTGTCCAATAAGTATTTATTTAGAATCTCGGCTCTGTGCTAGGCTCCAGAGAATGCAAAAAATGAACAACATTCCTTATTTTCAAAGAGCTTAGAGTTTAATTGGAAAGATAATAACACAGAGAGCTGCAATATAAGTTTAGTCCCTCAAGAGCTGTGAAATGTAATGAAAATTAAAGGAGAAAATGATCACCATTACAACCCTTTCCAAAGCAACCCTTTCCCTTTATTCTCTATGTTTCAAACAGCACCCTGCCTTCTCCACCTCTATCAATGCCAAGACACAGCACATTTTAAAGTGCTTTAAATGTATTTTGATCATGGTACTACCAACTCAATAATAGTCTGGCCAGCTCAGGGGGAAGCTGACAATTCTAAACTTTTTTTTTGTCTTTTCAAGACAGGGTCTCCCTGTAGCCCCAGCTGTCCTGGAACTCACTCTGTAGACCAGGCTGGCTTTGAACTCAGAAAGATCCACCTGCCTCTGCCTCCTGCATGCCAAGATGCTAGTATTAAAGGCATGCGCCACCATGCCCAGCAATTCTAAATTTCTTATAGCATGTAATAATCTGTCCATTCCTATATTTCAAGGTTTCTCTTCTAAATCCTTTCTGTAATTTCTGGTTGCTCATCCACACCATTTTGCAATTTTATTCTTTACACTCTGCCTCTGTTTAGCTGCTTCCACTGTGGGGGAGGGGACATGAGATTCTGTTCTTTCCATGTAAGCTTTCCTCTCTCTTCTATTAACTCTTCTCCTGGACTCTTCTAAAACATTTTGCTTCATATAAGTATCTCATTTTTATACTGCTCTCTCAGCAAGCACTAAGTTGTTACAAATTGAAATTAACTGCTTATATATCAGACTATAACCCACTCTATGACCATCTCAGTAGAAACATTCATCTTTCTACCCTTACTATCAATAACAAATCTGTGTGTTCTTTACTCTGAAAGTCTGCTCACAAAAGGACTTGCCAGGCTTTTATAATATTTACTTATTCAAAAATCTTGCTTCTTTTGTAAGTTTTTGAGGACTGAGACTCTATACTTCTGTCTTTTACTTACAACAATACCATGGTTCCCAATACATACTTTTGATGTAAGAAATATTTGTTAATAAGTGGAAAATTGTAACTTTCACGGTAGAAATAATATACCAATTATATTCTTTACTGCAATTTTTGTATCTAGATATGGTAGAAATTAAACTCAATAATTGACTGTCAATAAAATGGACATTTATTCCCAATCTAAGCAGGGATGTAATAGATATACCATTCTGTCTGCTCTGCCTTCTTCTTGGCCATCTTAGAGTTTCCACATAGACGCCACATATGTTGCCAATTTATGAATGGATGCCTTTCTCCCCATGAAGATTGATGGACAAGAGAGATTAATCACACTGGTGAGAGCTTTCCTCTACACATTTTACACTTAAGCTGATTAGCCAGAGATACAAAATAAATTATGGTAAAGAATAAGTCACGTTGACCATGACATCTTTGAGTGGTAGAAGCAGTTCCACATCTGTCTGTTCTGTGGCTTACTTGTGTTTACTGACATCTGGGCAAACACCCAAATGCCTGCATTTTTCTTTCTGTTTTTTTTTTTTTTTCAAGATTGATTTTTGTCACTTGTTTCCAAAGGAGCTTTAATGGTTTCAGAGACTATTACGATAACAGATACAGGTGGTTAAACAGCCTGAAGAAAATGAAGAGGGATAAACACCATTAAATTTCACAAAACAACTGTAGACGTTTACTTACAACCTTCCCAAGGCAAGCACAGAGACTCCGATAGTAAGAAAATGGAAAAACCATTTCGTCAGGGATTGTCTGACCAAATAAGATACTGCTTAGCTAATTCATAAGAACTTACAACAATAGAGAGAAAGAGTACTGAGCCAAGGGCTGTGCATAGTAATCAAATGAGAAAGAAGCGGTGGCCCCATTGGATTTAAAGTGGGCAGAAACAGTGAAAAATAATGCTAAAAATTTAGATCGGAGCCTAGCATGTCATCAAGAAATATCCAGCTTCCTCCTCCCTTCCTTTATTCCTTCTTCCCTTCTTTCCTCCATTCATTCCTTCTTTCATTGTGCATATATGCATTCACTTAATGCTTACACATACTATTTCCCATATCTATGACAATATGTATACATTATATTACATCATGCCTAAGACAAATCACTTAATATTAAAATTGTGCAGTATAGAGGTCCCTTTCTTCACTCAACGATGTTATGATAGTATAAGCTTAGGCTTGAAGAACAAGGCCAGCATAAAGAATTCAAAGAAAGCTTCTCTGAAGAAAGCAAGGATTGAGAAAATGGAAAAAATGGTTCATTATTACCTGTTTCAAGGAGAGTATTTCAAATAGAAAAGAGCATTTTAGGGAGAGGAAACAGCAGATGCCATCATGGAAACATGACACAGCATGATGCATGAAGAGGGGACAGTAATTCTCCCCAGCATATGTTTTAGTTGGCTAAGCACACAAGTCAGATAATGATGTCTGTAAGTTACTCGACATAAATGAGGGGTGTTAGATTGTTGTCACTCTGACAAAATATCAGAGTAAAGCCACAAGAGACTATGTCCAGCCTGACTAGAGGTGCAGCACTTTCCAGTTCCAAATAATTGTCATGTAGACATGTTGTCTGTTTATTGGTTTTTGGCTGAGCAAATACAGATGGGGCATGTGTATATGGCTATATGTAATTAATTTCCTGGTAACAATTTTAAACTGTGAGGTAACAGTATGCGAATTAAGCAAAACATTTTAAGACATATTTAAGCATTATTGGTTCTATTATATTTCACATATAGAAGGCAAACATGCTAAAAGTCCATTTCCATAAGCTGCCATGCATTTTCCCTTCTGAATTTGAATTAAACATCGTAGTCATTTGGCATATAATGTATATTTTGTACCTTCCTAAACTAAATGCCATAAACCAGAATTTCCCATTTCTTCACATTCTAGCATCTGGCCTGAACCAAGAACTACATCAGCATTGAATATCACTATCATTTAATATGTGACATAGCATATCCCATATTTTCTTAACAGAAAAACCCACAGTAGCTGATCTTTCCCATTTCAAAGGTCCTGAAATCTGAGTGGTTTTTACCTCGGTCAGTTGAGTAGTGCTGTCATTTAACATGTTGTCATCTTCTAATCAGGAAGCACAGGCACATGAAAGATGATATTCAGACTGCTTACCCCACCTGCTTTCTTCTTTTCCTTTAGTCTAGGACTCTCCTGGGACAGAACAATCTACATTTTGGGTGGGTTTTACCCAATCTAAACACCTAAACACACCCTCACAGACATGCTGATATATATATATCTATATCTATATCTATATATATATTCTATTATATATATATTTCAGAGGTCTGATCTTCGTCAAGTTGGCACTCAACTATTACCCATCAGAAGAAGAATCGGTGAAGAGACGAATGGGCTTTGTTTCTGCTCAAGGTACAGTTTGTCCTCACCCTCTATAGTCTGAGATCTCTAGAATGATCTATAGTTGATGTATGAAGGGACAGAAGATGACAGGATATATTTCAGTTTTCAAGTCTCAAAGCAGACTTCATTTAAAAAAATATTTATTACTTTTGCGCCAGTACCAGGCTGTCTTTATGACTATAGCCCTGTAATATAGCTTGAAGTCTGATAAAGTAATCCCCCCCTGTTTTGCCCTTTTTGCTCAAGGTTGCTTTAGCTATTCGGTTTTATTTTTCCATATGAATTTAAGGATTTTTTTCCCAAGTCTGTGAAGAAGCTCATTGGGATTTTGTTTAGGATTGCATTGAATTTGTATATCAATTTGGGTAGAATAGACATTCTTACTACATTAATTTATTCCAATCCATGAGCATGGGAGGTCTTTCCATCTTTTGATGTTATCTTTAATCTCCTTCTTCAGGGCTTTAAAATTTTTGTTGTAGAGGTCTTTGGCATGTTTTGTTAGGTTTATTCCCAGGTATTTTTTTAGGCTATTGTGATTGGGATAGTCTCCTTATATTCATTTTCCAGTTGCTTACTGTTGGTGTAAAGAAAGGCTACTGATTTTTCTAGTTTTATTTTGTATCCTACCACTTTACTGAAACTTTTAATCATTTTTAGGAGTTTTCTGGTAGAATTTTTAGCATCCTTTAGGTAAACTATCATATCATCTGCAAAAAGTAATAGTTTTACTTGCTCTTTTTTGATTAGTACTCCTTCAATTTCCCTTTCTTGCCTTAAAGACAACCTGGTACTCGCACGCAAACAGACCCATTGACCAATGGAACAAAATTGAAGATCCAAACTTGAGCTCATATGATTTCAGCCACCTCATATTTGGCAAAGGGGCCAAAAAAACTCAGGAGGAAAGATAGCATCTTCAGCAAATGGTGTTGGCAAAACTGGATCACCGTTTGTAGAAGAACAAAATTAAACCTCTACACCTCACCCTGTGTAAAAATCAACTCCACGTGGACGAAAGTTCTCAACCTGAGTCCCAAAACCCTGAAGGTGATAGAAGAAAAAGTTGGCAGCAACCTACAAGACATAGGAGTAGAAAAAGATTTTCTAAATCAAATAGCAGCCATAGAGGAAATAAGGTAAACATCTGACAAGTGGGAACTCATCAAACTCAAAAGCTTCTGTACAGCTAAAGAGACAATCAAGGAAGTGAAGAGAAAACCCACAGAGTGGGAGGAAACTTTCACCACTGATGCATTTGACAGAGCATTAACATCCAGAATATATAGACTACTCAAAAAACAAAGAAGTAAGAAGACAAATGACTCCATCAGAAGATGGAGTAAAGAGCTGAACATAGACTGCACCAGTGGGGAATTGCAGATGGCTGAGAAACATATTAAGAAGTGTTAAACATCGTTAATAATTAAAGAAATGCAAATTAAAACCACTCTAAGATATCATCTCACTCCGATAAGACTGGCCAAGATCAAGAAAATAAAAGACACCAAATGCTGGAGAGATTTTAGGGAAAGGGGAACACTCATCCACTGCTGATGGGATTATAAACTCATACAACCACTATGGAAAGCAGTGTGGAGAACCCTTAAAAGACTCAAAATAAGCCTACCACCTGACCCAGTCATACCACTCCTGGGTATATACCCACAAGACTCATCCTACTGCAAAGATGCATGTACAGCTGTGTTTATTGCAGTTCTCTTCACAACAGCAAAGAGCTGGAACCAACACAAACGTCCCTCAACTGAGGAGTGGATAACAAAAAATGTGGTGCATGTAAACAATGGAGTTCTATGCAGCATTAAAGAAAAATGACATCATGAACTTTGCAGGTAAATGGGTGGTAATAAAAGCCATTACGCTAAGTGAAGTAGCACAGTCCCAGAAAAACAAACAATGTATGGTTTCCCTCATTTGTGGATGCTAACTCCAAATCTCCAGTTGGTAGGCAAGTTGAACAACTTTATTATTATATTTCTTTTTATCTGAAAGCAAATGTGCTATTATAATGTGAATCTCTTAGCAGGCTCTAGAATTGACCTACCACTTTTATTCAGACATTGTAATTACCGTATATGGAGACAAGACATGTACTCACATTCTAGAGTAATATAAAATTAAAGGGAAAAATGTGACCCCCCTCAAAAAAAGACTAAGAGAAAGATGCACGATATGTATGGCAGAATGCATGAACTAGGGTGGGGTAGGGGGAAGGGAAAGGGTAATATGTCTAAATTGAACTGAAAATTATGTATGAAATACATAAAAAGTAATATAAATTTTCATATAATACTTTTTATATTTTTTGTGTATTGTCCCATGTTGTGCAATGCCTGCAGAGGCAGAAGGTGTTGGTTCCCCTGGAACTGAAGTTATGGAGAGTTGTTTGCCACCCTGGTCTTCTGCAAAAGCAGCCAGTGCTCTTCACCTCTGAGCCATCATCTCTCCAGCCATGCAGCCTTCATTTTTACCACCAACATGCTATTAACCCGCCAATGACCAAACTAACTGAAAAGAAGTCAAAGAAGTGCAGTCTAAGTACATCCTTTAAAAGAGAGAAGGGATGGAGAGATGGTTCAGTGGTTAAAAGAACTGGTTGCTCTTGCAGAGGACCCAGGTTCAGTTCCCAGAATCCACAATTCAGGTAACGACTTTGTAATTCCAGTCCAGGGGATCCACTGCCCTCTTCTGACCTCTGAGAGAATTGCATGACAGGGCTGCACTTACATACATGCAGGCACTCTCATATACATAAAATATGAGCAATAAATAAAATATTAAAACAAAAATAAGATAAAAGAATGTATTTGCATGAACACAGCAACATCTAGAGCACAAGGATGGCTGCTCACGCCAGCTTGTAACCGTCAGCATTAAAGCTTTAAAGCAAGAGGTTTGCTTCAGCATCCATGGCTCCTACATTTGCCCAAGTGTTATTTGAAAGCACAAATGAGATATCCTGCTTCAGTTTAAGAATCTTCACACACACACACACACACACACACACACACACACACACACACACACACGCTGCCTGGCTGACGAGAGACTGCTGATGAACTGTGAGGAGCTGCCTTCTTTCCAATGCTGTACTATAGTTAATTACTATGCTCTGTTATGACACATTGACAAACTAGGAAGCAGCTTTTGTCTTCATGATGGTTAAATCAGCAGAGAATGTTCTTACTGCATTGTATGCCCCTCCCTGCATAAGTGATAGTACTGACCATTTATATCTTTAGAGGAGAGCAGTTTACAGAAACAACTAATTGACTGGGGAGTGTTTACGTGTAGGGGATTTACAGTGTGAAAGCACATCATGGCATCATTTTTCTGCATGCTGAAATTGAGGATAATTGACTTATTTTTCAAAGCCAGTAGAAGGGGGGGGTGGATTCTTCTTCACTTGCTCTCAGTTCTGGCTTTGATATTTTCTTTGATGAATACCAAGTTTCTTGCTTGTCATGAATAGATTTAGATCTAGGTGATTCTGGGAGAAACCCTTCAAGGAACTCAGAGTGAATGCAAAGAATGGCCCTGGCACATGGACACAGGTACTGGTAGTGTTCATCTGGCCCATTGGTGTTGCGATACATTATCTTGGCTGTAACTTACAAACCTGGGAAGAGGGAACCTCAACTGAGGAATTTTCTCTATCAGACTGGTCCATGGGGATGTCTAGGGGGAATTTTCTTGATTGCTGATTAACTGTAGGCAGGCTCAGCCCACTGTGGGCCATGCTATCCCTAGGCACCTACCTGGACTGCATAACAATGGTGGCTAAATGTGACCCTGCGAGCCCAGGAGTGACCTTCCTTCAGGGTTTTGGCTTCAGTTCCTGGTCAAGTTTCTATCCTGAATGCCCTAAAAAATGGCTGTGACATGGAAGTACAAGCCAAGTAAGTTCTACCCCAGATTGCTTTTAATCTTGGTGTTTTTCACATCAACAGAAAGCAAACTAGACCAGGTATATTGATTCACATTGCTTAATATGGACAAACATGGGCAGCTTGCTGCAGACACAGAAGTTACTTTCTAGTCCTGGGCCTCCTGTTCCATGAACTTCTGCTGTATATGACATGATGCCAGATCAGAAGCTGTGACTTTCCTTCAAGCTTGGGAACTCTGAAACTACCTTCTAATAGTGCATGTCTGTCTTTATTTCTAACCTTAGAACTTATTAAGCAGACATTACAGGTTAGTGGAAAGCATAGAAGCTCTAAAGGCAGGAAAATCTGGTTTTAAATATGAGTTTCACCTCAGATTCGCTATGCAGTGAAAGTCAGTAATATGCAGCACAATGCTTGATTTTTGAAAACAAAAGTTTATTGGCAAACAACCATATCCACTCATTTACATGCAATTTAAAGATGAGCTGACCGGTTGGAACAGAGGCCTTATGTTGTCTGAAAAGTTAGATGTGTTCTATTTTGTGCCATTTTATAGAAAACATTGTGGTCATCAGTTTTCTTGTCCGTTAACAAAAGTAATAATGCTTAACACAAGATTGTTGTTTAAAAATTAAATAAAACGAATTGTGAGGCACTGGGGAAATTTCTAACAGAAGATGCTAAGTACATAGCGTTTGCTTTCTCTGTTTATTTTGTGGGCTCCATTCGGGTAGCTGGACTGCAGTTATTCGGGATAGTGCCAGCATGACAAACACAAATGACCATCTTCAAGGTTTGTGCATTTCGTACATCATTTTTCAATTCAGATCAGGCATATTTCCCTTTCCCTTCCCCCCCACCCCCACCCCATCCCAGATCATGTACTCTGCCATAACTGTCCTGCATCTTTCAGGGTTTTTTTTTTTCATTTTTTAGCTATAAGTGATAATCCATGAGTATAAGCATCCTTCGTGCAAAACCAATCTATAGACTGTTGTGCCCAAACCCCCACAGTCCCACCATTCAGTGGAGGTTGACAGGTTGTTTGTTCAATCAAGTTGATCAAATGAGTGTCCAGACTACATCGCTGTAGTTTCACCGTTCACCCCAATCGCAGCCTTTACATTCTACCACGCCCCCTCTTCCGCAGATTGTTCCCTAGGCTTAGAAAAGGGGCACAGGTGGATGAGAAGTAAAACTGTCCTCTCTCTCTGGAGCTGTTGACTTGGATTCTGGTCAATTCTGGCTGTTTCCTTTCATGGGCTGACAGTTTGTTCAGGAGTAACCTTTCGATCCTACTAATGAAGCACAAGCAATATGCTTTCTTAAACTCCCCAAACACCACACCTCAATCTGAAAGGCGTTATCAGGATCTTTCCACAGAGATCCACATATGTGCTCTAACTTGAGGAAGGTTTAGTATTCTTACTGTTCTAAGGCTTCTCTATTAATAGAATAAATAGGCATGACTCTTAATTAAACAATTTGCTAGTATAATAAAATCTCATTTTCTCCACAAACTATTTCAAGAGAGCTATTATTATTATTCTGAATTTGCTGATAAAGAGACTGCAAAGCAAAACAACTTTACACATTTATGCAACTAGGAATATCTGTGAACCATATGGGTTTTAAGCTATGATGGTATTAAAATCCTCTTTTCTTCTCTGAGTCTGTATAATGTTTAACAAAACCGATGGCTTCAATAAGTAACATAAGTGTCGATTTTAACTAAACAAAACTATATTGTTAGAAAATATGAACAATTGGCAAGAGGAAAGAAGAAATAAATTATATAAATGTGCTATAAATAGCAACTTTAATAATTAAAAATTCTTCCTATAGGAATTTTACATCTCCTACAGGTCTGTATGGGAAGGGAAACAGGGAAATCTTTAGATCTGATTTACAGAGTTCTGTGCTCTAGTCTTGAACAGCCACTTCCTTTGTAAATTTGAACACAGAGGCTCTTTCAGATCACCCTGCATCAATCTTTATGCTGTACCCAGAGAGCAAGTCTTGGTCACTGAGAACTGATCCCGAATATGCAATATTCAATGGTGAGCATGGCCTGTGTTGCTAAGAAACACACAGAAATACAAGCATATGTGCACATACATATGTGTACACACACACACACAAAGTTACACCAGGGAAGGAGAAGATATTCTTTTTTTTAGTATTTGTTTAAAAATTGAAGTTAAGTTTATGAGAAAAAAATAAGCTTTATAAAAGTGCCAGAACTGAGTCAAGAAAGAATATAGGAACAAACAAGCATTTGCATAAGGTTTTTGACATTGATTAGAAATAAATTATACATAAAAGGCAGGAAAGATGAAAGTGGAACAACTGATAAAAGCAAAGCAAAGAAAAATTTAAATATGTGGTAAGTATATTGTATACGTGGAAGCACGCAGACCCCATCTCTCTATGAGTCTCTTCCTGTCCCCTGACTCACACGCCCCTGAGCAAGTAGTTTGGGGAAAAGCGCTGTTTATTCTAGATTCTTTCTAAATCCAACCACCTTCACAAATCAGAGAATAGGCAAAGTTTGCAGTGATCAAGCAACTACCCTGTTTCAGACACAGGACTTTGCCAACATTCATCATGGAACCTACATGGCATCTGTTCATCTCATCAAAACATGTTTCCATCTCCACTTTACAAAATCTTTTGTTGCTCAGAGGTAAACTGTTTTACATAAAAACTTGCTGCTAGCTAGTTGTTACATCATATCTTAAATCCACCTCAAGATCCTAAATTCTTACTTTCTGGACTTTGGCCAGCAGTGGCCCCTCTGTGTGCATCACCCTCTGTTGCGTGAGGAAGCTTCACTGGTGAGTGTAGAAAACAAGAGACTTCAGAGTGTGGCCCTAGATAGGACTCCTATATTAAACCTCACTCACCCAGAGACCATTGGTGAAGAGGGTACAGACTGATTGTAAGAGCCAAGGTTGGTGCATGACCATAAGGAAACAATCCTCCAAGCGTCCAGAAACTCTCCTATGAACTTACAGGATCATAACGGCACACACAAGGCCCATGCCACCTCACTCAGAAAAAAACCCAGACTAGAACCAGGAAAATGGGCAGCAGGCTCCAATCTTATCTGAAGAACTATTGGCAGCTGATTGCTTCTCCATGAGGGAGAGTTGCTCTTTAAGGGAGAAACTTGAATAGAATGACTAGACTCCAGCCGATGAACCTGCGCCAAGGGACATCTGGGTACTCAAGCTTGATTGGATAGGCCTGAGTGGCAAAATGCATGAAATCTGGTGGGGAGGGTTATGGAAGATATGGATGGGGGAGGGTCTAAATATGATCAAGATGTATTGTATGAAATGCACAAAAATACAATAAAAACATATACATTGTAACAAATGTCTTAAGTTTTTTCCACATGGTCCCAAGGTGACACCTGAGGGGAAGAAGGACTGTGAAGGGGAGAGAGTCAGGCCAAGGAGCTTCCTCAGTAAGTTTCTCTTCTAGGCCAACCCTTCTGATACACTAAAGTATAAATTCCACCTCGGTTTGCCCTTCTTCCTACAGGCAAACCATTAAGTCCAGGACAATGTGTGAGCTTTCATTATCACCCACCACTCAGTCATTGATTAAAATTCAGTGCAGGGGAGGAGAATGACTGAGGTCTGCAAAATCATAAGCCTTCAGGTTATACAGGGCAGCAAGCAAAGCAACACTAGTAAACAGAAAGCATCCAAGTCAGGGACAGGAACAAATTGGGAGTCAGGAAGGGAGTGAAGGGGTGACAGTTTGAACCACACAAGAATGGAGAGGACCTGGGTGGGACAGGCAATGTATGCTGCACTGAAATTATATTTTAATACTCAGCTTATTGTTGTTATTATTATTTAGCTTATTATTTTTTATTTATATGAATGTATTGCCTGGAAGTAGATGGAACACCCATGTGGTACAATGCCCAAGGAGAGGGCATCAGATCTCCTGGGACTGGAATTACTGACCACTGTTAGTGCCACTTGGGTGCTGGGAATCTAACTTGGGTCCTCTGCAAAACCAGCCCATGCTCTTAACCACTGAGCCATCTCTCTACTCCATGAAATTGTTTTTTTGTTTGTTTGTTTTGTTTTAACATTACCTTTTATTAGGATGGAAGGGGCAATTTTCCTTCACATGGCTTATTTCCATGGATAGTACAGATATCGTGTGCATGTCTGTAAGTCCAACTTAGAATTCAAGGTAAGGCAAGAAGAAGGCTATCAGTTTACAGGAAGTTATGTGTCCCAGATCATGGTCAGTAATGGAGGTCCTAGGCTGGGAGCTTCGCCAGGCCACCTAAGTTCTTGTTTCAGGTGTTGCTCTCAGCTACATCCAGCCCATGGGATTGATGGGAGAAGGAGGCTCTGAAGCAATGTAGCAAATGGAGACCCAGAGACATAGCTCTTTTTATCACAGTAATAAATTCATGCTCCCAGAATCATTCAAGCCTGTATTTCTAATTCTTCACCCCTTACCTAATGCAATTAAGACCTGAATTAATTACAAAAGGGGTAAATAAAGAGATCTATTGCTTCACAGAGACTCAAAATCTAGCTCACTGCCTTACATTAATACTACTTAACAAACAGATCTCCAGCTCAGGCACAGTGAGAAAAGAATTAATCTGCCCCCAAGTTTCTGGTTCCAGCTGGTCTCCTTCAATAAGTCTTATAATCGTCTGCTTGTTTCTGTTTCACATTTTTCTTTGGATATATCATATCTTAAAGACACAAACGTAGATTATGGCAGGAAAAATAAGCAGGTGAAAAGACGAAGAGGATTTTTGTTGTTGTGTTTTCATTTTCCAAGATGGTAATGTATACCTTAATATATCATGATGAAAATGAGCCTGTCCTTGACTTAAGACAACAAAATACTGTTTGTTTACTTATTGCTGCTTTTGCTTCGGTCATGACAATAGATTCTCTTGAATGTGGAAACCTTAGATTTTATTGCAGATAAAAATGGTTCTGGGGGCTGGAGAGATGGCCTAGCGGTTAAGAGCGCCGACCGCTCTTACGGAGGACCCGGGTTCGATCCCCAGCACCCACATGGCGGCTCCAATTCCAGGAGAACTCCAGTTCCAGGGGAATCTGACACCCTCTTCTGACCTCCGCGGCATTGCACGACACGGGTGCACAGACCTGCATGCAGACAGAACATTCATACACATACAGAAATAAATTTTAAAAATTTTAAAAAATGGTTCTAAAAAAAGATAAAAATACAAGTCATACTGTAAAGCTGAGACAGTGTGATGCCATCAGAAAGGTAAGGGTCCAACACTCCCCCACAGAAGAAGGGGGGGTGTGCAGTGAGCCAGGTGTAGTGTTGAATTCTAGATTTGAAGCTGGCCAGATGGGTTCTATCTTGCAAGTTCCTCCAAGGCTCTGAGACCTGACACCTGACCATATCTCCATGTCCTGTACATCACAAAACCTCAATCCAATTGATTTTTCCCTGTTCTAAACCCATTTCAGACCTACAAACTGCTCTTCTCTCCTAGAAGGCTTCATTAAATCCATAATAGTGTCCCGTCTAGTTTCTTGGTATCTCTGTGGTCATCAGTATCATCATTTAGCCAAATTTTGAGTGGCTGGCCCTCTTTATCTATGTGATGGCTATCATGGAATTCGGAAATCATGACCAGGGAGCATGGTAGAAGTTCCACAAGTCGGTCCACCAAAGAATAACTGCTGGTAACATGAGCCGGGGCTATTACAAAAGTCTCCAAATACGCTCCATGAGTATCTCAAACAGCAAGCCATCTGACTTCAGTAAATGTAAACTCAAGAGCTTGAAGTGAAGTCTTGGTGCTAAGGCTAAAAAAAATTCCACCTATTCTACTCACTCACTAATGCCTTTTGTTGAGCATGAGCTGTTCATCAGTCCTCTTAGAGGCTGGAGATATGAGTCTACATGACAAACAATATCTGTCTTCCTATAATTCCCAACTGAGTGGCAAATATAGACAAGCCAAAAGTTACATGATTTACATAGTGGAAGAGGGACTGAGGAGAAACATCCATTCCACTTATGTACCATAACCCAAACTGAAGATTGAGGGAAATAGACAAAATGTGAGCAAGAACCTAGGAGCGACTGGCCACATGGGAGAAATGTTCTGGGATGACTGAAAGCCTGTGAGAATTCCAGCAGCAAGGAAATAAGTTGAACATTCAGGAAGTTGACATCGCTCTGATAATTCAGTGTGCTGACAGAATCGCCTAATACTTTAGTCCTGGAAGAGCCACCCTAACGAACACAGGAAGCCCACACGTGCTCATGTGTGGTGATGAACACAGCAAGCCCAGACATGTGATGTGGAAGTCATCATACTTGCTCAGAAAGTTAAGGGTTTTGTTTTCTGTTTACAAGGAAGGTACACCTAAAAATCCAGAATTAGAAACTTTCTGAAAACATTTACCTTTTGCTGAGAAGTTTCAACACACACCTGCAGGGTCTGCTGTGCAACTTTTGAGGTGGGTTTAACTCCCCAGTCTTCTCTAGAGCCACGCCAGTGTGAGTAAGTCTCCATGTGGTCATTGTGTACAATGATCTGTGTATTCCAGTCTGTGCTTCAGCTCCAACATTTAAGAGTTGTATTGTTTTCGGTTTCTTTGAGCCCCAGTGTCTTTCTTTGCAAAGAGGCAATAACAATGTTTGTAAAGATATCACTTAGGAGAATAGGGGATTTCTTTGATTACATGAATTTTTGCAGTATTCCATACCCCAGAGCTGTCATTATAACCCACTCTACAGTTGGAGAGAGATCACGAATCTCCTCAGAGACAAAAACTTCTGATCCAAACTTGCCTTAACAGTGAAGGCTCCTTGGTTCTGAGCAATGCAGGCCTGCCAGTCTTGATTCATTTTGTGTCAGTCCCCGAGAAACTTAGTGACTTCTGTTTACATTTATACTGGCATGTGGAGTCTCATGAGGAGTGATTGAGAAATGATAAAAGACAAGAGAAAGTGAAACTTTTCAAAAGGTAGCACAACCACAGGAATGTGTCTCTTCACTTTGGGTTGACATCTAAATAACTACTTGAGGCCTCTTTCTGGATGATATCACTAAAGAGTGATTATGCCTAAACCACGTACAGAATGTATGTAAGGGAGAGAAAGAGAAAACAAAACTACAAAGGATGCAAAGTACTAAGTACCTTCAGAACTAATTTTAATTGATATTCATTATCTATTATAAGGGATGATTTAAAATATCATGGAAGGCTTGGAGGGATGGTTCAGTTGTTAAGGGCACTGACTGCTCTTGCAGAGGAGATGGGTTCGAGTCTCAGCACCCACATGATGGCTAACAATGGTCTGTTACTCCAGTTCCAGGAAATCTGATGCCTTCTGCTGACCTTCATAAGCATTGCATGACATGGGTGCACTTACATATAAACAGGCAATGCATTCATACACATAAAAGCTAAAAATAATACTACATAAAACATTAGGAAAAATTAAAAATCAAATATCATTTAATTATTTTTTCATATTTATTTCAAAAGTAAAATTTGTCCTAGATAAAAAAAAGAAGAAAGGATGAAGCAAGAGGCATAATTTCACAAACAAGTATTTCTACTGGGAACCTGGTTTTGTAGCACCTATCCTCTGAGAGGGACTGAGAGCAGCAAGCATCACATGGTTGGAGCAAATCAAGGCAGCTTGGTCCTTCACTCAGGACTCCAGACACAGCTAGAGGTAAAACCCTTATGTGCTCAGAGTTAGCCACATAGGCAGACATACACGTTGACACAAGCTTTAGGCACCTTATCTGAAGAGAGCAGCCTAGCCACCAAAACAGCACAGTCAGCACTTCCAGGGACCCTTCATTCTTTAGGCAATTTGGAGAAGGTTCTTGTGAGGGAAGCAGGGAATCACAGGGTTAAAGAAAGCTGCAGTTAGGAGCGCTGTTCTTCCATTTACCTGTGTAAACTTCTAGCTAAGAAAAAGAATGAAAAGCAGCATTTCCCCCTCTGTTCTATTTTCCTTTAGTCCATGTGGTGCTTCTTGTTTGAAACAATAATTATGTATTTCACACCCATTTGCAAAGCTATCCTCTTGCATTTGAATGAATAGACACTAAGAACCCCACAAACAAGGCACATTGTGCCATTTTATGAGTCTAGCAGGGATACCTGAAAAACCACCCAGTAAGATCTGAAATTCAGCAAAAGTTATTGAGAAAGTAAGGGTTGTCAACAGAACTCATTCATAATTATGCAATTGTAAAATCAAACAAATTGTCTAAATGCAGGGGATCTATTAAATAAAGTATTGTATAATCTTAAAATGATGCTTTACACAGCCACTACAGTCAAATAAATGGATGTTTGATGACTTGAGAAAATGTTTCTGCACTGTGAAGTTGCAGAGCATGCTGTCCAAAAGTGCAATTTTGTTCTAGTATGAAAAGAGGGTGAATATACATAGAATAGTTTCACTACACACCACCACTACACATGCATAGAGTATGTTCACATGATTCCTTCAGATTTCACTGAAAATTCAATTTCTGATGCTTTTCCTGATAATGCCAGCTAGAATACGAAATAGCTCTCAGAACTCTGAATTCCCCACCCTTTGTTTCATTTCCATCTTATCATCTGTAACTTCATAAGATACTAAATATATCTACAAGGTCCTGGACAGAAACAGGTGGTGCAGAGAGTGTAGTAATTGAGGAGATTTTCATAGAAATGCCATTCATTGGGGTGTGAGCAGACTCAAGGAAACCAGCAAGGATTTGCCCAGCATTGAGATGAGCAAATATGGCAGAGTCAGTATCGCTTTGGGGAATAAATAAAAAGGAAGAGAAGGCCCTGAAGGGAAGGCCCTAAAGAGAAGGCTGCAGCAGAACCTGAGCAGATAGAACCCAAAACTGTAGTTTAATTATTTATGTGTTTACTGACTCACCAATACTAAAATATAATCTCAAGTAAGATAAACATTTTGTCTACTTGGGCCACTAATGCATTTCTAGTATCTGGAAGAATGACTGTGTGGAGAAGATGCTCAGTAAATGTTTGACAAATGAATGAATAGAGAATGATAGTTATAAAATATTTACATGTGAGTAATGAGTTTACGAATTTCTAGAGTTTCCATGTTTTACCAACATTTCATTTGCATTTAGATATATATGTTCTATATTGTGTTGCATATTGTGCTATATGTCTACTTATATATCAGTTCAACAAAAATTCAGAAGGAAGAAGCCAATTCCTTTCTTAGATGTCATTAAGTCGATAATAGAAGTGCTACTGATTTCCCCAGTGCTGGTCTACACAGATGCAGTCACGCCCAGGAAGCACTGATCAATATTATCTCTCCAGACTGTACAAATACCCCAGACCAATTGCCTATATATTATTTATGCTGTCCAACTAATATTTAAGCAATGCATAATTAAACAGCAACTACCTCTGGAGACACAGGTAGAACATTGATCATGAAAGAATCCAGCCTTATTTTGACAAAACGAAGGAAAGATGTCCTTCAGGGTTTGACAACTACTTTTTAATAAAACCAGACAAGAAGCTTGGCAGTTCCTTTTCCTGCCAGAGGCCCCCAACCTTTAGCAATGCATACTCCAACTGAATAGCATTGCTTACAATTTTATCTAGTTACCTCTAAATTATAGTTACCTGTATCACATGCCAATGCAATCATTAGTCCCTAAACACAGGGACAGCAACAGTTTCTAGGAAGTATTTCCCAAGGCAGAAGTTATTCTGTCAGCACCAGAAATGGTGATTGGATGATATGAAACTGTTCTTTATTACTGGACTCAAAACATATATAGTAAAATCTTGTTAAAAATCCCTCACCTCACCTCAGTTTTACCTGCCCTAGATACCAGGTGCTCCATCACACAGCTGTCATTATAATATCAAGGGCCTATAGCAGAGGTGTTATCTTACATATTCACACCAGCCTCATAAGAGAGGGTGCCAACATTTTGAATGGAAAGTAATAGATATTGATTTGCACACGCTGGTGTGAATGGTGTACTTTTCTTTTACCACCTTCCAGATTGGAAATAAATGAACTTCTATTTCTATTCACTGTTGCTCTTTTCCTCATTCCAGATATTGTTCCCTGCTTTTTCAGTATGGTAATTGCACATCTAAAAGCTGAACATTCTGTGGATGCTGTAAAAAAACACCAGATTGTAGAAAAGTGTTTTGTCAGTCAGTAAGGATAAAATAAAATGAAGTCAAGCTCATAAATATCATTAAATCAATGCAGGTTCTAAATTAACTTTTAATTTATGTTATACATTTTTTATTCATGTGTTACATATTTAAAAACTCAGTATGTGCATATACACATATTACATTTCTGTCATCTGTAAGAAAGTTCATGAAGAGCTTGTTCTATTCCAAGGGAAGTTCTTATTCTCTAGTAATGAAAATGTCAATCAAAGTGTGATATGAATAGAGGTGAGATGTAATAGCTACGTTCAACCATTGTTTCTTGAGGCACGAGGTTCTCTGGCTAATTTGTTATCAATGTTCCAAGGTTCCATGGAGCTCTGGCCAGGACTCTACTAGCTCACTAACTCTGAAAACCTGAGTGGCAGTACTTTGACTGAATTAATGAGTTCATTAGTAAATAGTAGTCAGGGTCATACAGGGTGATGACCGTCTTGACACATATTCATAAAAGATATTTCTTCATTCTATATCATCAATAGGAGCCTCAAAGAGAGAAAAGAGTCAGCATGAGAATGAAGTATAACATCCACAGTGAGAGCCTAAATAAGAATTGAAATTGCAAAGAAACAAAATGCTCCTTTTAAATCCTCCCCCCTGTGATCCATCATCACAAAATCACTATTAGCTAACTTTGTCTGTATATGAATTATATGTTTATCTTATTCCTTTTTACGTAATTAGCAAAATTTACTAAATGTTTGGGGTGGTTAGGAAACAAAACAGAAGACAAACATATATTACATGAGAAGCCTTAACTACATCCTAGGATGTCTGAAAATAGTGAAGAATGTTATATGAAAATGAAGCTGGTCATGGATCATGGTGTCACTAATTCGTGTCCTTTAACATTCCCAGGCTCTCTAATATGTAGCAAGATTTCTGCATGTTCTGGAAATTTAGCATAAAATACAAAGTCGTTTGTATTTGTAGAGCTCAGAGTGCTGTGCAGAACATGAACAAGAGAGCATTGTCATAGTAGAGCTAATGGGGTAGTTTTAGCTACCCCATTATCTATGTGTTTTAAGAGCTAGTTGAAGACAGCTACCGGTCAGGCAGAGCCAACAGAGAAGCAGAAGATACAAGCAGGATAAACTGTCCTGAGGAGAAACGAAAAATAATTAGTTAGGCCTGGGTGATGTGGTTGACAAAAGTTATAGTATATATATATAATATAATACATATAGATATATATATATAATATGATCTGTTTTGAGACAAGGCTTCTCCCTGTCCCCCAGCTGACCTGGAACTCACTCTGTAGACCAGGCTGGTCTTGAACTCACAAAGATCCACTTCCTCTGCCTCCCGAGTGCTAGGAATAAAGGCATGTGCCAACATGCCCGGCAACAAAAGTTATATTCTTTTTAATACAGTTACAGAGAACAGAGTCAAAATTAGATCTGGGTCCATGTTCTCAATACACCACCCAATGGCTCAAGTTATAAGCAAATTTCCTGACCTCATTGAGCCTTATTTTTGTCTTGTGGAAGAAGCAGATTAATGGTATTAACTTTGTTTTACAATCCTGGGACATACTAGATTCATGGTACTCAACATTAACGCTAATATTAGCACCCATTGACCATGGTTCTAGGTCCATCCTTTAAAGACAGTTTTCCTTCATCCTATTCTCTTTGTTCACTTCTGAAGAGAAACTGGCCACATCATGCAACACTCACCTTGGACTGTCATAGAGAATGTGGAATGGAAAATAATGTCCCACCATCTTGAGGATGAAGATAATCAAATCATTTTATTTGTCTACTGACCCTTAGAAGCCCTTTCTTCTCAGGTACTTACTGGGATGTGCAGATGCTGAAGGCTTAATAAAGCTCTCCAGTACACATCACTGCTATAACTTTTACCTCACAGTCACACCCCTGACATTATCAGCCAGATTCCCTAGATCCATGCTGATTGCATTGTAATTTTGTACTTTCACATGCTGCAAAATACAAAGGCAAGCAAGCCTAGAAAAGAAGACTGTTTTGCTACCTTTTCTAGCTACTGCAGTGAGAGTTGATGATTGAAAACTAATAGGCTTTTATTGATTCAGAGTATAAGGGGACTTGATTTATTCCAGAGCATGGCAGAAAAAATAACAATAATGCTAGGTGTGTCCTTTACTATAAATAATACAGATTTACTCTGAAAATTTCATAACTTCAGTGATATTGGAAAATACTGACTCAAATCTGTCCAGCAAAGCTCTGTGTGGCAATCAATTCTTCACAGAGTTGGCATTTCCAACAGCTGTTTTAAGATTTTGAAGTTTAAAACTGCAATTTTTTTTATGGAACACATTGGCTTCTTCACCAAATCTCCTTAGCAAAGCTAATGCCTTGCTTATTTAATCCAAAATCACAGCTATGACTTCAAAGTTTCTAAGACAGTGTGAAAATATATAACAGTGTGTTCCACACTATCTGTTAGAGAAGAAGGAGTACTGTTCCTTTTGTGGGACAGTTGAGTCTCATATCCTGGGCTAAAACTTTGTTTCATAATCTATTTTTATGAAGCTGTTTCACAGATATAACTTTGTGACTTGGGAAATAAAATAGAAAAATAACGAGAGACTTTGGAAGCTCATGAATTGAAAGCTGGCTGAATGGAACATCAGAAAAGTTAATGAGTTTCAAATGAGGTGAAAATCATCACTACTACAATGGCCTTCAACAGATCGATCATCATCCAATAAAATTCAGAGACTACTGTACAAAAATCAACTCCAAATGGATCTAAGACCTCAATGTGAAACCTGAAACTTTGAAGGTGATAGAAGAAAATGTTGGCAGCAACCTACGAGACATAGGCATAGAAGAAGACTTTCTTTTTTCATTTGCACCAGGCTCCTGTTGTGACCTGCCTTGATTTTGTGTGGTGTTTTTTGAGACAGGGTCTCCCTTTAGTCCCAACTGGCCTGGAGCTCCCTCTGTAGACCAGGCTGTCCTTGAACTCACAGATATCCTCCTGTCTCTGCCTCACAAGTGATGGGATTAAAGGCATGCACCACAATGAGAAGACTCTAAATCAGACAACAACTGTACAAGAAGTAAGGTCGACAATTGACAAGTGGGACCTCATTAAACTCAAAAGCTTCTGTACGGTGAAGGAAACAATCAGGGAAGTGAAGAGAAAACCCACAGAGTGGGAGGAAACCTTCACCGCTGATACATCTGACAGAGCATTAACTTCCAGAATATATAAACTACTCAAAAAACAAAGAAGAAAGAAAACAAATGAATCACCCAAAAGATGGAGTAAAGAGCTGAACAGAGATGTCACAAGGGAGGAAATAGAGATGGCTGAGAAACATCTTGAAAAGTGTTCAACATTCCTAATATAAGGAAATATAAATTAAAACCACTTTAAGATATCATCTCACTCTGATAAGACTGGCTAGGATCAACAAAACAAATGATACCAAATGCTGGAGAGGTTGTGGGAAAAGGGGAGCACTCATTCACTGTTGGTGGGAATGTAAACTCTTACAACCACTAATGGAAAGCAGTGTGGAGAACCCTTAAAATACTTAAACAATGAGCCTACCACCTGACCCAGTCATACCACTCCTGGGTAGTATATACCCACAAGCCTCATCCTACCACAGAGATGCATGCACATCCATGTTTATTGCAGCTCTTTTCACAATAGTGAAGAGCTGGAAGCAAACCAAATGCCCCTCAACCAATGAGTGGCTAGAGAAAATGTGGTACATCTACAAATGGAGTTCTATGCAGCAGTAAAGAAAGATGACATCATTAACCTTGTAGGTAAAAGGATAGAACTAGAAGATATGCTAAGTGAAGTAACACAGTCCCAGAAAAACAAATGACAAATAATATCCTTCATCTGTGGATGCTAGCACCAAGTACATAGTTGTAAGGAAAACTGAGCAATGTTAATGTTATATTCCTCTTTACCTGAAAGAAGCTGTGCTCTTATAATATGAATCTCTTAACAGGTTCTAGAATTAACCTACCACTTATTCTCAGAACTTGTAATCTTGGCATATGGGTGGAGGGTATGTAGGCATATTTTAGAGTAATATAAAATTAAAGGGGAGAAATATGTATCCTGATATATGATTTGTAAATAACTTACAGTTTATTTTCATACAACACAATTTTAGTATAGGTGTCACACACATGTATGACATGCACACAGACACACAAAAAAAAAAAAAATATATAATATATATATGTCCTATATCATAGATAAATATATAAAGAATATATAATGTAAGCTGACATTCAATTGGGGAACAACAACAAGAAAGGACTGAGACAAAGAACTGAACGAAACTGTGAAAGTTCATCCCGCCAAAAACAATAAGGGGCTCTCGCTGCTTTAAAAATTACTGGAGAGATGGCCTACGGTTAAAGAGCGCCGAACCGCTCTTTCAGGGACCCGGTTCGATCTCCAGCACCCACTGGCGGCCGAGAACACCATTCTGAAACTCAATCCAGGAGAACTCCAGTGTCCAGGGAATCCGAGACCCTCTTCTGACCTGCCGCGGCATTGCACGACACGGTGCACAAACCTTCATGTCCGAACAGTACATTCTACACATACCGAATAAATAAAATAAAAAAAGAATACGAAAGATAAAAAAAGAAAAATTCTAAAAAGACATCAAAAAAAGATTTTAAAAAACCAAAAAGGCAGGTTACAGAATGCATGAACTGGGGTGGGGTGGGGGACATGGAAAGGGAAATGAGTCTAAATTGGTCTAAAAAATGATGTATGAAATGCACATAACTTCAATAAAAATATTTTTAAAACTCAGGGGCTACTTTTTAAAATATATGAGAAAGTATCAGATATCTTCCCATTGGTAGATCTAAATTAAACTCAGAAATATTTTCTGAAGAATATAGGTAATTTATATAGATGAAGGAAAAATCTGGAAGCTGTATTTCATGATTAGACCAATTTACATTTTAGTGAAGAAGAAACATTTTTCTAACAAAGGACTCATTTATAATTATCATCATCATCATTATTAAAATTTAATGGATAGCATCCAAACCAAAAGGTTATCATGTAGACTATTAATAGATCTAAACCATTATACATTACTTTTATTCATGTCCTTTTCTCCCCCCCCCCACAATTGTGATCACATGAATCCTATTATCCTGCTTTCTTTTTCCCTGAAGGTCTCTTTCTCCCTTTTCATGGTCCCTTTTAAAAAATATATATTTTATCTTTATTTTTATGCATAGGAGTGTATTGCCTTTATGTGTGTAAGTGCACCCATGTCGTATGATACCCATGGAGACCAGAACTAGAGTTACAGACAACTGTTAGATGCCATGTGGGTTCTGGGAACCAAACCCTGGTTTTCTGCAAGATCAGTCAGTGCTCTTAACCTTTGAGCCACCTGTCTGTCCATGGTGACTTTTTGATTTTCATTACAATCCCACATATGTTCCACATCAAAAGGAAAATATTCAGTATCTATCTTTCTGAATCTGGGTTTTGTTCAGCATAATGCTCTCGATTCAGTTCCTTCCATTTTCCTGAAAATATTACAATTTCCTGTTTCCTAACAGCTGAAAAAAATTATCATGTATATGTAACACTTTTTATTTATCCGTCAATAGAAATCTAGATTGTTCTAATTGTTAGAAATCAAGACAAGGAATAAACATAGATATGCCTGAATCCCCATGGTTTTTTTGCCTTAATCCTTTGTTTATATACCCAAGTTAGGTCATTTAATACTTGTGTTTTCTGGTTTTTGATGAACCTCCATATAGATGAACTTCCATATTGACTTCCAAGTCAATTGACTGAAAAAGTTTATATTCTCACAAGCAGTGAAGAAATATTTCTCTTTGACCACATTTTCCATTATTATGTGTCCTTATTTAATAATAGCCACTCTGGCTAGGAAATAATGGAATTTCAAAGCAGTTTTATTTTGCATTTCTCGAATGGTTAAGGCTGTTGAGCACCTTTTCAAATGTATATGGGTCGTTGGTGTTTATAGGAATTTAACTTCCTACCTGATTCCTTCAGTGGCCCACTGATGAATGGGGTATTTGCTTAGTTTCTTTCATGTCGCTTGCTTTTGATTTTTAGTTTTATCCCATAATTATCTGAGAAGATACAATAAAGTATTTCAATTCATTCGTAATAGTTAAGACTTGTTTTGTGTCCTTGAATGTTCTGTATTTTACAGGAAGTTCTATAGGCTGCTCAGAAGAATGCAATCTATTTCTGTTGGATAAAATGCAATTTAAAGATCTGATAGTCTATTTGAACTATCTTTGAAGTGTCTGTGTTCTTTTTTCAGTTTAATTTGGATGGCTTTTTCTTAAAGTAACATTACAGTATTGGAGCTATCTACTATCACCCTATTGAGGCTTATGTGACATTTAATACTGATTAGGTATTGTTTATAAAACTTGTAATACCAATATTTTATATATATTTTTTTACATATATAAATATATATATACTCGTTATATCTTCTTGATGAGTTCTTTTATTAATATACAGCAGTCTTTTTATCTTATCTAATTTTAACTTGAACTCTACTTTATCAGAATAGCTGTTCTAGCTCATTTTTTGTTTCCATTTGCAGAATAGACTTCTATACTTTCACTGACGACATTTGAATATCTTTGCCATTGAGGTGTGTTTCTTGGACACAACAGGCAACAGGATCATAATTCAATACTACCAATCAGGCTGTATCTCCTTATGGAGAATATTTACACTGAGAGTTGTTTATTAATTTCTACAATTTTGCTGATTGTTTTTTTGCCAAGTAAAATTACTCTTTCTTCATTTCTTCTCCTGTCAGTATTGGGGGTTTTCTAGTTCATTATGTTGGACATGATGGATTTTTTTCTAGCTCTCCTTGTTTCATCCAATCTTCTCATCAAATTTATTCTTTCTATTGCTCTCATTATTGGGAGTATCTTTCTCCTCAGTGTATTGTCTTCCTTTAATTTTTATTCTGAAGTACTGACTCTGCCATTAGTTATGCTTGCCATGAAATGTCCTTATTCATTTGTTAATTTTAAAAAACGATAGCTTTCTTGGGAACAGTGGTCTTAGTTAGCAATTATTTACTTTTCAGGATTTGAAATATATTGTTCCATTTCCTGTACTTTGTTGTTGAAGAATCTAATGTTCTCATGTGTTCACTTTCATAGTGGAGTTGGGTTTTTCTCTTAAAGCTTTTAACATTTACCTTTTTTTTCTTTTTGATATACTAACTATAATATGTCATGATGTGGTCCTTCTTTGATAATGCCCACGAGTTTTGATATCCATTTCTTTCCCTTCATTTGCAAGACTTCCTGTTCTAATTTTGTCAAATAGCTTCTCTATGCCTATAGTTTTTAATCTCAGCTCCCCAAATCATATCACAGAATTCTTGCACATTATGGCCATACTTGCTTACTATTCTTTTTCTTTATTAATGTTTGGATGTAGTATTTCCTTGACCTAATCTTTCATGTCTGTTATTCTTTCTTCTGTTTGGTTGACCTATTGGTGATGTATTCCACTGTATTTTTAATTTGCTCACTGAGTTTTTTATTTCTATCATTTCCATTCCATTTTAATGTCCAAAATCTTAATATCCAAGCTAAATATTTTTTCTGTGTTGCTGCCCTTTTTCTCATTTTGTTGATCTTTTTTCTTATGTTACTTACTTTCCTCTCCAGGTCCTGGATTGAATATATCTGCTTGTCTGACCATTGTACCATCAACGTTTTGAAATCTTCATTCTACATTTTATTTATTTAAGTAACTTTAAATTTAGTAGATGTGTGATGTCTTTTTTTTTTCTTGCAGGAGTTCTATACATTAGTTTAGATACTATTTCAAGATTACTTGGAAGTCTTCATGCTGAGCAGTCCACTCCTGAGAGCTAATCACCATAGTGTCACATAAAAAAGAATGATGATGAACTGCTATGACAGCATCAAACTGTAAATTGTACAGATGTAAAAATGCATATGAAACCGGGCATGGTGGTGCACGTCTGTAATCCCAGCACTTGGGAGGTAAAGGCAGGAGAATCTCCGTGAGTTCAAGGCCACCCTGGTGTACATAGAAAGTTCCAGGACAGCTGTAGCTACAGGGAAACCCTGTCTCAAAAAGACCAAAAATTGCATATGAAACCAACTAAACACAATTAATATATTAATAATCAAAAAATATGAAATAGCAACACTTCTGGCAGTGAGATGTCACCTTAAGGTCATGCCTGAATAAAACAATAAAGCAGCCCAGCCCTTAATCCATTTTAAACAATAGGAGGCTCCAAGCTGCTCTGAGAACCTATGCATTCAGATTTGTGCTAGTACTGTGATCTAGATTAAAGGCCCTGCTCTTTCTTTATTGAATTGGAATAATCAGCATGAAATGGAGAATAAGAAAAAAAATCAGGAAGAATTTGTGTTATCATGAAATTTTACTTTTTTGACCTCTACTGATTTAAAACAGCACACATGAGCCAAGCAGATACTAATTTAGTCCCACTGTGGTTTACAACAAATGGGATACTTGATACTTATGGCTGTTTCCAATGAATATGTACACTGATTAAAGCATGCATTTGATACCCATAAAATGTACACACACACACACACACACACACACACACACACACAATTCTGGATCAAAGGTAAGGAAGGGTCATGAAGGAAAAAAGTATTCGTTTGGGTTACAAGAAGAGCTCCAAGCCAAATAAGCTTGTTTTACCTCATGAGGAAGCTGAGATAATATTAATTGATCTCACAACACAAGATTAACTTTCAGGTTACTAGGTTAGGTAGAAGGCATTTGTCATTAGGTTAGGTAGATGTCATTATGTAACCCTGGTTAGCCTAGACTCACTATGTAGACCAAGGTGGCTTTGAATTCACAGAGATCCCCATGCCTCTGTCTCTTAAGTGCTGGGATAAAAGGCATGCAATACCCAACCAACATGAGTTTGTGTTTGCTTCTTTTTATTTAAACAATAATAAATTCCCAATCCGCTGAAATTATAGTAAAAGATAAAAGGTGCAGTTTGGATTTAGGACCAAATCCAAAAGGAAGAAACAAAAAATAAATGATGGCACAACAAAAGAAAAAAAATTTAAATGGAAATAACAAATAAAAACATAATTTAAAAAATATGATAAAGTAAAAAATACTGCGAAATATATAGAAAAAGATAGAGGGGACAAAAGAAAATGAAGAATTTTACCATTTCTTTTTGGGTCTATGAAATGTGGGGATTTGCCTGTTACATGCGTGGGGTGGCTGGGGTGAGTTCACCTTGTTGGCTCTTATCTATCCTATGTTTATATTGGTGCTATTTTGGACAAGTGTCTGATCATTGTCATGGCTGTCTACACTTTAGTGGCTATACTTTTGTGCATACCAGGAGCTTCTGCTGGTCACATATATCTTTGTAGGCCAGGTTCTGTCACCCTCCTGAGACTCTCTGGATTATGTTCCCATATGTGTAGTGTTTCAGCTGGGCATGTCTCCCACGTGTGTGATTGTGACGCCCACCACCCTTGCCAGCAAGGAGGATGCGCCACACCAGGATTCTTCTACAGACGTTTATTGCAGGGTTACTTGCTTGAAGCAAAAGACCCAAAACCCGAACTCTGTGCTGCTTAAATAGACCTAGGAGGAATGTGGCACCTACTGATTGGTGCTCAACTGAAACCCTCATTTACATGCTCCGGGCTTGAGCGATGACCCCGCATAGTGCCAAGCACGCATGCGCATTTAGGTTGTTTACCATTAACAGGCTACGTGGCCCTTCGGGCTGGGCGCCATCTTGTAATGGTGGATGTGGTGGCTTCCCACATCTCCTCCTTTTTTGTTTTAAAAAGAGTCCTAATCCACCGATCAATCTCTGGGTTTCTTCAACTCAGGGAGATCAAGGTGGAAGTAAATACCCCACTGTATGACACCTTGACGCGTGCAATGAGGTCGAGCTCTGCGGAGTGCAAAGGCTGTCTTACAGGCGAATTGTCACCCATCCCTGTGCAATGGGAAGTACATTCCCAAGGGGTGTAAGGGCTGACAACTCGGGGGAACTACTAAGTTTTTAGCATAGACATCCATATCTCAGAGGAGGCACCATTATCCATGGCAAGAAGAGCCTGCACAATGACTACCTTGTCACGTTTCTGTTGGGCTTTTAGTCTGCACACCAGTCATAGTAACACTATTCCTCCACAGCCTATCAATGCAAGGAACAAGAATGTTCCCACCCATTCCTTTAAAGTAGGAAAAAGCAGAAGAAAGCCAAGAGGTAACGTCTCCAAGGGTAACAGGATCTAATCTTGTACTATTGAGAACAGCAATTTCAGTAAACAGTTTTTGTATTTCTTGTTCCGCTTGCAAGGACCAGTTTCCTTTAAGGTATTCTGTGATTAGCTTGCTCTGTAAGGAAAGCTGAGAAAAGTTAGCTGGTAACGGGGTTGGTAAAGAAATATTGGTAGAATTTAGGAGTCTCTCCACTAGGTACTTATGCAAGGAGTTTTACGTTCACAGGAAGTAAAGAATTACTGTGAACGGACACAAGCACTGGCCAAGATCTAGCAATGGCCCATAGTTGGATTCCCTGAATCGGGCACATCAATATTAATATTGTCGTTCCCCATAACCAGGTTGTCATCGTTAGTTGTGTCATCCTTCTCTTCTTTGGTGTTGTCCTTTAGAGTTCGCACCAGCCGTTCTGGTACCCAAATTGGATTGTCTTCATCCTGTGGAAAAACACAAACAGCTCCCCTGGATCTTATTAATATTGGATCCGGGCCTTTCCATTTATTTGTTAGAATATCTTTCCACTTTGCCATAGTGGCTGGTGGCACAGGCCACTGACCATGTCGTTCTGCTGCCGATCTTCCATGATCGTCCAAATTTAAAAAATTGAGTGTAAAGAGTGTTAGAGATAATGTTGTCCTTGGGGTGGGCTTAATGCCCTCCATTCCCCCTTTTTGTTTTAGGATGTATTGTTTGATGGTGCGATGGGCTCTTTCTACAATGCCCTGTCCTTGCGGATTATAGGGGAGGCCAGTAAGATGAGTAACTTGCATTTGAAGGCAAAATTGGTGAAATTTTGTTGAAGTATAGGCAGGGCCGTTATCTGTTTTAAGCACCCTAGGTTTACCCCAGGCACTCCATGCCTCAAGGCAATGTTGAATGACATGCAATGCTCTTTCCCCTGTCAAGGGGGTAGCATGAAGCACACCGGAGCAGGTATCAATCGAGGTGTGCACATACTGCAGCGAACCAAAGGCTGATATGTGTGTTACATCCATTTGCCAAACCTCAAGAGGCTTAAGTCCTCGAGGATTGATTCCAACACTTGGTTTGGTTATGAAATCTGCGCATTTGGCACACTGTAGCACAATGTCCCGGGCAGTTGCACGGGAAATATGAAACCTAAGCCGCAAGGTAGAAGCGGGGACATGATAAAGTGAATGAAAATTTTTTGCAGCTTGTATAGGTGTCATAGCAATTAATGCAAAGGCTTTAGTGGCCTGATCTGCCAAAGCATTACTTTTAACCATGGGTCCAGGTAGCATGGAATGTGCTCTAATATGTTGAATAAAAAATGGGTGTTCACGGGAGAGGATACATTTCTGAATATCAACAAAAACACTAGCTACAGGGCTGGATTGTTTTATATATCCTGCCGTTTCTAATAAAGACACAGCATTAACGACATATTGAGAATCTGAGATGATATTTATGGGGGTGTGGAAACGTTTGAATACCTCAAGAATCACTAGGCATTCCACCTGCTGAGGCACATCGGGTGGGAAGGACAGAGTGGTTGTAATCCCATTTGCCACATAACAGCCTTTGCCTGTTTTTGAGCCATCAGTGTAAATATCTAGTGCATTGGGAATGGGTTGGCTTTGTGTTATTTTAGGAAAAACAATTGGGTGTTTTGTGATAAATTGGAGTAGAGGATCTTTTGGATAATGATTGTCAATAGTGCCTGTATAAGTACAGATGAGGATTGTCCACTCATCAATGAGGCTGGCAAGAAGTTTAACTTGTTCTGTAGTGTAAGGAACAAAAATATAATTAGGGGTATCTCCAAAATGAGTTAGTGCGGCTTTTAAACCTTGTTGAGCTATTTTTGCTACCATAGTTGGATAGTGTGATATAGTTTTTGATGATGAAGAATGTGAATGTATCCACAGGAGTGGTCCGTTTTGCCACAGAACTGCAGTAGGGATCAAGTGTGTCTGTAGTATACACAGTTGGAAGGGGAAATCTGGATTAATTCTATTTAGGTGGGCAGTAGAAAGAGCATTGTCTACTAAATCAAGAGCTTTTAAGGCAGCAGGAGTCAACTGCCGTGGTGAGGTGAGGTGTGTATCCCCCTCCAAAAGAGTAAATAACGGTTTTAGGTCCGAGGTGGGGATTTTTAAATATGGGCGGATCCAATTAATGTCACCTAATAATTTTTGAAAATCATTTAAAGTTTTTAGATGATCTCTACGGATATGTAATTTTTGTGGTTTTATTTGGTGAGATAAAATGACTGATCCCAAAAAATGTCCAACTGTATTTTGTTGTACCTTATCAGGAGCAATGTGTAGATCATATAGTTTTAGCGTGTTGGTTATGACATGATACACCAAATGAAGTTCTGATTCTGTAGGACCAGATATTAAAATGTCATCCATGTAGTGAATAATCTTTATGGATGGATATTTATTTCTTATTGATTCTAGAGCTTGTCCTACATATAATTGGCATATGGTGGGGCTATTGGCCATCCCCTGAGGGAGGACCTTCCATTGATAACGTTGATCAGGTTGTTCATGATTAATTGACGGAAGGGTAAATGCAAATCTTTCTTTATCTTTTGTGTGTAATGGAATGGAAAAGAAGCAGTCCTTAATATCCACTATGATAACTGGCCATTCAACTGGTAACGTTGAAAGGAGGGGGAGGCCCCGCTGTACGGGCCCCATAATACTCATTTGAGAGTTAATGGCTCTAAGATCATGTAACAACCTCCATTTTCCTGACTTTTTCTTGATAACAAAAATGGGTGTGTTCCAAGGAGATAGAGAGGGCTCTAAATGGCCCAGTTGTAACTGTTCTGTAACTAGTTCCTTTGCCGCTTGTAATTTTTCCTTTTGTAACGGCCACTGAGGTACCCAAATAGTTTTATGCTCCTTCCAAGGAATGGGCAGCGGCTCCCCAGCAGCCCTTAGGAAAAACCCAATCCTTTTTTGTCCAATTTAATTTGTACAGGTACGGGCTCTTTATGTCCCTGTAATTTTTTGTCTAAACCTTTACCTGGTACACCTCCCATACTTTCCATGATATGTTGACTGTTATTGGAGTAATTGTTGGTAAGAACATATTTTAGCGCCGTCAACACATCTCGGCCCCATAAATTAACTGGCAGGGGTAGGATATAGGGCTGGAATGTGCCTTTATTTCCCTCTTCATCCATCCATTTTAAAATTCGTGCACTGATCATCGGAGCAGACTCATAGCCCAGTCCTTGCAAGGAATGAGCCGATTGGTTTATTGGCCACGAGGAAGGCCACCAGTGGCTTGAAATTATACTTGTGTCTGCTCCTGTGTCCATGATTCCCTGAAACTGTTTTCCCTCTACTTGAAGTTGCATGATAGGCCTTTGATCTAGTGTTACTGAAAGAAAAGCTCCATCCACACCAGAAGAGCCAAAGCCTCTATCTCCTCTGAGACTATCTTTAGCAGAAAACATATTATGTAAGCTAGGTAACACTAATAACTGTGCGACACGGTCACCGGGTGAAATAGCATATATACCTCTTGGGGATGAGCACATAGCCTTAACTTGTCCTGTATAGTCTTGATCAATGACTCCAGGATGCACTACTAAGCCTTTTAATGTTGAAGAGGATCTCCCTAATAAGAGCCCAACTGTATTTTTTGGGAGAGGTCCTTTAAAGTCTGTTTCTATAGGTTGACATCCCATCTGTGGGGTTAATACTGTTCTAGTGGTGGCACGGAGGTCCAATCCCCCCGAACCTGTAGTGGCTCTTCGTGGGGTTTGGGTGGTCTGAAGGACGGCAGTGGAGTCTGAAGTGCCCCATACATTTGCGGGCCCTGGGGACGAGGGCCCCTCTGTCCGTTTTTTGAGTCTTTAAATTGTTGGACAGAGCTCTGATCTAGGGGTCTTCCATTAATGTCTTTTACGGATCTACATTCATTGGCCCAATGTTTTCCTTTTTTACACTTTGGGCATATACCCGGCATTTTTCTATTATGTTGAGTTTTTTCATTTATTCTACATTGTCTTTGAATATGTCCCTCCTTTCCACATTTGTAACATGAAATTTTTTGTTTATTACTTTGTACCGCAAGCACTGCTGCTGCTAGTCCATTTACTGCTCTGGGCAGCGCCCCTCCAATTTCTCTGCAAGCTTTTAACCAAGCCTGAAGGCCTTTTCCTTTCCAAGGGGTGATTGCTATCCTACACTCCCTGGTACATTGTTCATAAACCAATTGTTCTATAAGTGGCATGGCTGATTCTGGATCCCCGAATATTTTTCCTGCTGAGTCCATCATCCGGGCAACAAAGTCCGAAAATGGCTCATCAGGCCCCTGAATAATTTTTGTCAAATTTCCACTGACTTCTCCCCTATTAGGTAGCTTTTTCCATGCCTTAAAGGCTGCAGTATTTATCTGCTGATAGACTTGTTCTGGGTATGCTGTTTGGTTCTGAATCCATTGACCCTGTCCTGTGAGCATATCGAAGTTCCAAGCTGGTTGACCTGCAGCTGCATTGGCTCGCGCTTGCGTAGAGCAAAGGTCATACCAGATGGACTTCCAATCTAAATATTGCCCTGTAGAGAGGGTGGCCTTAGTTACAAAAGTCCAATCAGCAGGTGTTAATGCTGAAGTTGTAAGTCTCTCCACCTGGGATTGTGTATAACTTGCATTAACTCCATAAGTCCTTACCGATTCTGCCAATTCTTTAACTTGTTTATGCTCTAGGGGGCGATGGTACCTTTCATCATCATCATTTACAAACACTGGAAACATTTGTCTTATTTTTTGTCTGGTCTGGTTTGTGCAGAATGAATATCCGCATTGGGATATTTGTGGGTTATAAGCAGGCGGGGCCGTAGGTACCACCCCTCCCACTTTGCGCCTTAAGGCGACTCTCTCTTCCTCGGATGAGTCCGCTTCTTCCGAGTCAGAGAGTTCAAGCAACTCCATTTCCGCTAACGGATAAAGCGGCTCAGGTTTAGCTAGCTTTTTAATTTTACTTTTACTTTTCTTTTCTATTTGTTTTTTTATTACGGGCCCTTCTCCGCGTTCTGTTTCTGACATACTCTCCTGGATTTCTATTAGTAAATCCTGTCCTTGTTTGATTTGCCTCTGGCATCGTTTATCCTGTAGGTATAATTGTAGATAACAGAGCAGCAGGATAATTATGAACATAAAAGGAATAGAAACTGCTAACCAAAAAAGATCCCAAAATGGAGGCATGCCTCTCAGAACTTACCTAATTATTCCCTCGTCATGTAGTTCTGAATCCTCCCTTTATCCAGGGGGTCTCCGCTGGTGCTGCTGGTGTTCTATCCCGGGTTTCGGCACCAGATGTGACGCCCACCACCCTTGCCAGCAAGGAGGACGCGCCACACCAGGATTCTTCTACAGACGTTTATTGCAGGGTTACTTGCTTGAAGCGAAAGACCCAAAACCCGAACTCTGTGCTGCTTAAATAGACCTAGGAGGAATGTGGCACCTACTGATTGGTGCTCAACTGAAACCCTCATTTACATGCTCCGGGCTTGAGCGATGACCCCGCATAGTGCCAAGCACGCATGCGCATTTAGGTTGTTTACCATTAACAGGCTATGTGGCCCTTTGGGCTGGGCGCCATCTTGTAATGGTGGATGTGGTGGCTTCCCACATGTGATTAGAGTGGGAAGCAATCACACTACCCAGATCTTTAAGATAGAGAACCTCTCTTCATTCTTTGAGATCTCCTATGTGTTAATCAATCACTTTTAGGCTGGAGGGCTGCTCTTCAGAGATCTCAAGCTCTGTACTATTCAGTAGGTTGATCCACTCACTGACCTCACGTTTAGGGTTTTCAAACTCCAGTGTTTTTGTTTGTTTGTTTGTTTTGTTTTGTTTTGTTTTGTTTTGTTTTGGTCTTTTTGAGACAGTGTCTTCCTGTAGCTCCGGCTGACCTGGAACTCACTATGTAGACCAGGCTGCCCTTGAACTCACAAAGATCTGCCTAGCCTCTGCCTCCCATGTGCTAGGATTAATGGCATGTGCCACCATGCCCGGCTCCAACATTCTTCTTAATTGATGAGATGTGCTCTGGTGACTGAAGGCTGAGTTATCCATCCTACTTCCTGAGTCAGGCCTCCTGAACTGTTCATTTTTCAGCTTTTTTTTTTTCATATCTTGTTTTCTACAAATCCTTCCAAGAGGTATCTCTTGCCCTGGACCTATGGCAGGATATGGTTTTTGTTGCTGTTCTCTGTTTGGGGGCATCCAGAGTAGCTCAGTACTAAACCATAGGTTTCCTTTCATGATAATGTCCAGCCACTGCCCTGAAAATCACAAACAGTGACAAAATGGGATTTCCCTCTGCCTTTAAATCACATATCCCCAAACCTGCTGCTGGATTTGAGGCTTATGAGGGCTGTGAGGTTGTGCTTAGTCATCTACGGGAATCTATTCAGCCTATCTAGAGATATTAAGGAAGGTCTACTCTCCTTCACCAACTATAATCATTTTCCAACTGTTCTCAGACTAAGGCCAGTCTGCCGCCATTTTCCTTCACCCCACTCTGGACCCTTGTCTGATTGTGTTGACATGGGTCTTGTGCTCCATGTCACCATTACCACAAGTTCACATGAGCAAGCTTCTAGTGGCCTGATGGCCTCTGTTTCCCTATGTTCATGTAACAACTCTAGCTCTTACAATTTTTCTGTGCTTCCTCTTCAAATCAGTCCCTGAGTCATAAACGGGTGACATTAACATAGGAGTCCTATCCAGGGACACACGTCGTGCAGTCTCTTATTCTCCAAAATTGAGGCAAGTGTTCATACACAGAGAATATATATCTGAGAGATGTCCGACCCTAGGTGACACATATACAGTGTAACCTCTACACTTAAGACTCATGAAATTAGCAGAACAGAAGGTGGAAAGAATACTAATGCATCCCTCAACTCTCACCAGTAAAGCTTCCTTATAGAACAGAGTCCAATGTGTATCTTCTTATTCGTATTTTTCAGCTGTTTTCTCAATGCTTTTGGAAATTTCCAAATCTTTTCACTTTTTTTTCCTTTGGAATGCACCTTATTTCTTATATTGACTCTTCTTCTTAATTGATTAAATGGAGGTAGCTTCTAGGCCAGTAACTCTTTCAGAAGTTCTCCTTTGATGTGTTGAAAGTGTGTCCTACAACTATTCTATCATATACTTTTACTGTGAAAATATTTGTTAACTAATGTCCATAGTCAGCTAACTTGAAGTAAGGAACACTAGCCTACATAGCCCGGAGGGGTCTCACTTAATCAGTGGAAAGATCATAAAAACAGAGTTGAGGAAGGTGGGCCAGGGGTCGTGAATTCCTTACCAATCCATGATTGTTGGTGGGTGGGCTCAATTTTGTGGAGTCTCACTTCCATCATCCAAAGTTGCTGTGAGGTCATGACCACATAGGGTATGAAAGAACAATTTCCATAAAATCTATGAAGAATAGAACAGGGCTGAAGACTCACAGATGAGGGAAAGCCACCTTCAGATCGCAGCCACTTCCAAGAGTCGCAGCCTCACTGAGCTCTGACTTGCTGGCTATTCTATGATTTCATACTTTCCCAGCCATCCTCTACAGTGTGCAGGCCAATGCCTAGCAATAGATGCTTTCATTGATAACTCCTTTTGATTCCATTTTTGAATGCTATTAGATACTCATTTCATGGGTTTCAATCTGACATAGGCTTACTTGAGAAAAGAATATATCGCATGTGAGAAAAATGTAGTTTACTCAAAGAAGTACAGGATATTCATCAGAAAATGTCCATGCTCCAATTTATTATTAGTTTATACAACATTTTTTGCTGATTACATGTCTTATTTTAAAATATATGTATAAATATATATAATTAATGTCAATCATTGTTAACAGATACTTTTTATTAGGTATTACTTATTTTAACTTAGTCTATTTCAATGCTTTCTAGCTAAATAAAAACAAAGGGGACAAAAGACAAGTAAATTCAGATAAAGTTTTTTTCAGTCTTTTTGAGACAGGGTCTCCCTGTAGCCCCAGCTGGCCTAAAACTCCCTATGTAAGCCAGGCTGGCCTTGAACTCACAGAGATCTGCCTGCCTCTGCCTCCCAAGTGCTGGAATTACAGGCCTGTAGCACCACAGGCTATGCAGGTAAAGTTTTAAAAGTTTTCAAAATTCAGACTTATTTAAGGAAGAACTTTAGCAGAGGATTTGGGGTAAAAGGGTCAAGAAAATGGCTTTCCTTTCTTATTGAAGGCAATGTATAGCTTATCTGCATGTATAGATTAGACAAGTGAACTATATTAATCAGGGTTCTCTAGAGCAACAGAATGAATAGAATGAATAAATATTACAAGGTTGCATTAGAGTAGCTGATGCAATACACTCTGAGTAGCATTACCCTGGCTGTATGCACATTGGAGAGCCTAAGAACCTGGTAGCTGCTCAGTCTATGAGACTGCATTTCTCAGCAGCCCCAATCTGGTAGTGAAGACCTACAGAATTTCTGGAAATTCACTGTTTTTCAGTTTACATTGGAAGGCCAAAGAAGCTGGGTTCAAATGTTAGCAGCATCTAGCAACAACTCTAATGGAACAAAAATGGGACAGATGAGTTAATTTCCTTACAAGGTAGATAACTCACCAACAGGATGTGAACTTCTCAGTGCGAGGGAAAAGCAAGCAGCCAAAAACCAAGTCTTTTCCCTCTGACTTCTTTATAACTGGGCCGCTGCTGAAAAGCACCACTCCCATCCTAAATACGTATTCTCACCTTAGTAGATAGAACCAAGTAAATCCTTCACAGGCATGCTTTGAGGTTTGTCTCTAAGTTGACACCAGATCCAGTCAAGGTAACAGACAAAATAAACCATCTCAAGATCTTTGAATAAACCTGCTTTCCCTATTTATTCAAACTGATTCTTTAATCATGAAAAGGCTACCAGGATTCAGAAACTGTCTGAAGGTCATTACTTTGGCTAGGAGCTAGGTCCTGCTCTTGATGTTATTTTTTCTTTCATTTGCTTCTCTCTCTTATAAGAGGATATTATTTTTCTAACCCTGAGTTGGCCAGTAAATGTTGAAGGCTAGGGTTCTCCACTTCTATCACACTGCAAAATTCAGCATGTCTGGATTTTACCTCATTGCTGTCTACTACTACATTCAGGTTCTTATCCACAGCACCCACTTCTCCCTGGAGCCACACATATGTTACCTTGCTTCAATCTTATGGAGTACTAGTGTCTATATTTTGCCATATTTCTTTCCTTATTCGGTGTTCTGAAGATCACTAGCTTTCATCACTTACTAAAAAAATTAAAATTCTAATCATCTCTTTAAACACACTGGAGTCAAATAAATCCTTGGAGTTGCAGCCAGAACTCAGGCCCTAGATATCCCAGAAGTCTGGATCCAGATATCCCAGAGAAATCAAACTAGAGTCATAACAATTTCAAGGAAAATCACCAGCAGTGTGAGTCACAAGGGCAAATGAGGCTCTTCAATAGAAAATTCACAGTCTGATTGATGCCGTTAAATAGGAATTTATAGTTTTGCACACACAGGACATGACACAAAGTTCATGACAAGAAAATCTAAAGGTGTTCTGTGTGGATGTCAATAGCTTCTCTGTTTTTTCTCTAAATCCATTACTATCGAATCACTCCAGTTCTGTATTTAATATTTTCTCTGTAACACTATAAATCCACCAACAGTATTTTAAAGTTATTTACCAAGTGATTAAATTTTAGTAATTTATTCCACTTTTATACCCATATTACCCCCTTAGGATTTTAAAAAGATTTTACTGCCTCCCATAAAACAGTTTTACTCTAAATAACCAATATTGATTTAACTATAACCTATTATTTTTCAGATTTATTTTCTTATTTTTCATGAAGATCTAACCTCTGTACCATTTATAAAAGATAAAATACTTCATTTCCCAAACCCCTTTCAAAGCTCGGTCTTCTACGTTGTGTTTTCTAGCTGCCAGTTCCAGGGAAATTGCATTTGACAGCAGTGCTAATTGTGAATTTACACTGTTGTTCCTCACAGACAGTTTTAAAGAGGGAAAGTATGAAGTGAACATATTACATTAAAAGTAAAAACTACATTAAAAATGTAAAATCCAAGGCCCCTGAGCAAGTATTTCAGGAAATTGAGCTACCTAGCCAGAATACCTGATAAGACAATCATCAACGCACATTCTTTACACCTCTGAGCAGTGGAAGCCAGGAAGAATCAGCAGTAAAGAAGTTAAAATTAACTGGATAAATTTGACATATTTTCCCAAGCAGTCATTTTTATTCAGCTATTTAGGAGTAATGTTTTATGAGGGGCACAAAAGAATCAAATTACTATAATGTATTTTATAGTAATAAATTAGCATACAATTTTAAAATTATATGTTGCTATATTGTTTACTAATGTGCTAATATTACATTGTGATATGAATATATAAGGTGGATTGCAACAATATTTAAAAATCAAGGCCAGGTATGATGGCGCATGCCCTTAATCCCAGCACTTGGGAGTCAGAGGCAGGTGAATCTCTGTGAGTTCAAGGCCAGCTGGGGCTACAGGGAGACCCTGTCTCAAAAAGATCCCCCCCCAAAAAAAATCAGGATTTGAATATACCTTTGGATATAAGTTACTATCTGAATTTCTCCCATTTTCTTTCCTTCTTAGTTAGAAATTTATGTTCAGATTCATCTTTACTTCATTTTACTCTGGTAAGAATATTTGAGAAATGTTATGTTAGAGAGGCTGACATTGGGGAATGGTGTCTCAGTGTTGTGGTCCAGGTAGAGTGTGGTTGTGTAGGTTGAGCCAAGAGAATTATCTGCAGGTAATATTAGAAAATGTTATAGACATCCATGAGAATGTCCAAAGAAATACCCAGATTATTTAAGGGAAACATAGAATAAGGCTAAGGAAACAAACTTCAAAAACAACTCTAATTCATGAACCAAGTAATGACTATCAAAGTGTTTCTGTATATATTTAATATACAAAACCCAGATATACACAAACAAGCCTTTGAAAGACCTCTCTGGTAGCCTTTTTCTACATCTGTGGGTTTGACTTCCATGGATCAAACCAACTTTAGTCAAACATTAAGGGAAATCAATAACATATATAGGTGTTTTTCCTGTTATGAGTGTGTAAGCAATGTAGTATAACTACTTGAATATAGTTTACATTGCATTGGATATTACAGTTAATTTAGTACAATTTAACATACCTATGAAGACAGAGAGTTTATATACAAAAACTCCATAATTTTATGGAAGAAGTCTGAGCATCTTCATATTTTGGCACCCGACAGGACTTGGAAATATTCCCTTCTGCTTACTTGGGGACAGCCATGCTTTCTTGTCAATGTGTGGATGAGACACATCTTTAGGCTAGGTTATTCTGGAATGAACTGTAAAGGACATTGAAAATTGAAATCAGTGGGTTGGAGAGATGGCTCACCGGTTAAGAGCACTGGCGACTCTTCCAGAAGACCTAGATTTGGTTCCCAGGCACATACATACTGGCTTACAACCATAACTCCAGCTTCAGTAGTGCTTGTGCCCTCTTCTGGCTCTCCCCTTTGTGGGCATTGCACAACACAGGGGCACTTACATACAAGCAAGCAGAACATGCATACACATAAAAATAACATAAAATGAATAAAATATGTTTTAAAGTTGAAATCAAATTCTCAATCTCCTGTGTAGCAGAGGTCAAATATCCTGGCCAGTGGTAATCTAATATGAAATTAGCCCCCTTGTACAACCTGGTCATGAAAAGTATTCATAGCAAAGACAGTGTTTTCCTCTCACGGGAATACTATCAAGCTCCCCATGCTTCTTCAAAGTGCTATTTGATCCTAGAGGTTTTTCATAAGTTCTGAAATACTTTTCTCCGCTATTTCCTCCACTGTTTTACTAATACTCCCAATTACTGAAATAGAACATGAGTCACCAACACTCCATTAAGAGGAAATGCTCACTGCTGCTCAAAAGACAATTTAAAAATTACCTTTATAGATCTTTTTCATGAGTATGTATATATCTCTTCTTCAAAAATCAATGAAGTTGTGTGTAGAACAAGTGAGACCATTTAGCATGGTCACTAGAGTTAAGTCAATAGTGTTATTATAACAGTTAAAATTCTGCCCGATGAATTAATGCTTCTAAACTATTTATAAAGAATGATTTTTAAAGACTATTGACTGAGATCAAATTCCCATACTGTAAATCAAGATTTAAGGTTTAAGAACACCTTTACACAATAATATGTGAACATTTTGTTTATTGAATTTTTTTCAGACTTACTACTATAGAAATAAAGACACAGACTAAACAGGACAGTGACTAGAACTGATTTTAAGGGTTCCTTATTTTTTATCTCTGTCCTCTACTCACGAATGATGTTTATAATAACCTAGAGCTTACATCTGCATAGACAGTCAGAGTATAGAGTTCATGCTATGTGTAAGTCCTCTCTCTTTGCACATAAGCATGACTTACACGAAACTCCTGCCTTGACTTTTTATAGACAGTTTTAGCACAATGAATCACTATGATGCTTCACATTAGGTAAATCAGAAACTAACCTAATAATGTTTCCCTAGTGTATTAGTCACTTTTCTGTTGCTGTGATAAAACACCATGACCAAGGAACTTATAAAAGTAAGAGTTTATTTGAGCTTATGATGGACGTTTCCAGGAATTACAGTCCATTGTGGTGGGAGGAGTGGCGGCTGGAGCTGGAGCGGCAGGCCGAGGGTCACATCTCGCAAAGAGCACAGGAAACAGAGAGAGCAACTGTAGACCACGAGGCTTGTTAAACTCTCTAAGCCCTGCCCCCAGTGACACACTTCCTCCAGCATGGCCACACACCCCAAGACCTCCAAAAACAGCGCCACCAACTGGAGACAAACGTCTGAATAACTAGAGCCTATGGGAGACACTCATTCAAACCACCACACCTAGCAAACAAAATATAACTCTGAATTGAATTCCTCACCAGCAATACACTAGAACTTCCTAACATTTTCTATAAAAATAGGTGAATGTCTTTTATACCAAAGAATGATACACACATATACCCCCAACACTCTGTATTCTGAGTTTAATTCATATATATATATGTAATTTTTGTGTATACATTCACAGAGTCCTCTTCATTTCCAATATCATCGGTAACTCTGTGTCCACAGACATCACAAACAGGGCTCTTTTCTGACCTATACCTAATAATTTTCTTTTATGAGGTAGAAACAGCAAAATAAATTTAGCCATGTACTTTTATCTAATCCATATTTACTATACATATGTCACAAGTGATCAGAATGAAGGACGAGAAAATGCATTTATAGGCATGTTAGAATAAAGGATTTATATTCAAGTTAAATTCTCTATTTAAGTATCTTTAAAATATAAATGCAATGGAGCTGGCCCCAAAAAATCTGTCTTTTTCAATAAGCAGTGACGTTGTCAGCTAACCATATCACAGGCTTACCTTAAAGGTGAGGAAATAAGAGGCATTAAAACAGTAGCAATTACCTTACGGTTGAAAGGCCTGTTTCCTCTGAGACTCTTAACCCATTCTGAAATCCAAACACTTGGCTCAGCACATAGCTACCCTCTTTATTTGCTGTAAAAAGTACAAGAATATAACAATGGACAAAAATGACTCTCAAAAAAAAAAAAAAAAACACTGTTCATTTTCTCATGAAACACAGTATTTAGATAGAAACAAACATTTCAGAAAGCTGGAGGTATTTAAAGCTTAAGGAATCCTTCCCAGGAGATTTAGGCATGCTTCCTCCCAGGTTGAATGCAATTCAGAGGTAATTTGCTTGGACTATATGTGATTGAAAGATTAAAAAACCTGAATAAGAATTCTGAATTTCAACCTTTTCTTGGAAAATCTTGGAGAATTTGCCAACCCTGGTCCCACATTGCACACAGCAATAAATGGCTCTGACCAACTGTCCACTCCTCGCTACTAGGCACAGGCCACACATTCAAATGATGTCTTTCTCCTCCATCCTTATTGATTTTAGCTTCTCACCCCTGGAAGTAATCAAGCTGCAAACCTTGGATTCAATCTGTGCAGGCAGATTCCCTGCCTTAAATAGCTTGCTGTTCCCCAGGTACCGTATAATCATGGTATAAAATTTAGTTATTAAGATTACCCTGGGATGACAACTGAAATTGCAATCTGGATTTAGTTAATTCATTAAGGAGATATTTGTTATATATGCAAGGCAAATGTCTAAGATCTAGAGACTATGTTAAAATAAATTAGATATATATCCTATTTTGGAAAGCCTCTAGTATCATAAGGAAGGCTAAACTTAATTGAAATCTCTAGTCAGAAACATAGGAACTCGGTGAGGGAGACATTTGCAAGGAATAGAAGATTTTGGGAAAAAAAGGGAGAACCTGTTTATACCGAGATGGTCTTTTGAAGAAGTATTTTGTGGAGCTTTCATAGGTTCCCTTCCTTGGATTACAGACTCTTGGGGTGAAGTGATCAACAGTGGAATCATCTCTAAATGCCACAGACCTCTGTAAATATATCACACGGTAGAATCAGGGGAAGCTTTCTGTTGTCTCATTCTGGGTCAACCTGAAGACTCCAAATTTTCTTCTTCAGCTCGTTCCTCCCTTGATTTTTTCAGACCCATTGAGGATAGTATGAAATTCTAACAGTGAATTTCACTGTCCTGTTTAGTCTGTGTCTTTATTTCTATAGTATCAATTTCCATTTTGATACAAAATCAAACCAATTATATGTTTTTCAATACATATGCTTATTGAATTTTTGTCCATTTTATACAATATAACTTAATCATATTTAGACTATTTCCCTTATCTGCACCCCCTGTACCCTACCCACGAGAGTTCATGAACTCTGTCATATATGTTAAGGCCTATTGAGTCAATTGTGTATAGCCGGATGCCCATCGGTATGAGTTCATCCACTGTGGTCTGCTCAGCCTATATAGCCTCATTCCCTTAAGGAGGACCAACTTCTCCCTCACCCAGCTGTGATCAGCTGCCAGTACTTCTTCAGTGTAGGTTGGGGATTCCTGACCATTTCTCCAGTTCTATGCTGGGTTTTTGTCTGATTAAGTCTGCATGGTTCTCATATATGCTGTCACCAATGCTGTGGAGTTCATATGAGCAAGTTCTCAGAAACCTGGAAGACTGTTTCCTTGTGGCTCTGATAATTTTTCACTCTCTTTTCTGCAATGGTCCCTGAGGCCTGGGTAGGTGCCGTTTAATATAGCCACCCTATCCTAGGACACACACTCTGAAATCTCATATTCTGTACACTTTGGATAGTTGTGGCTTTCTGTGTTAATTGCCCTCTGTCACATGAGGAAGCTTCTCTGATGAGAGTTGAGAGATAGCAATTCATTAGTATTCTCTGTATCACTTCTTCCACTATGTTCCATGAGCTTTAGGGATAGAGGTTCCACTGTAGATGTGTCACTTAGTGGGCATCTAGTCAACATTTGTTCTCTGTGTTTGACTAGTTGTGGAATTCTAATAGTCTCCATCTGTTGTAAAATGATTTTTGGTAAGTGATGACAGATATACTTGTCTGTAAATATAAAGATATATATTTAGCATATATTATGAATTTAAAGGTGTGTCGAGGGATATTAGAGTTGTGGGGTTTTCACTAGGATCTATGACTTCTCCATCCATGTTTATTTGGCTATGTATAACAGTATCATACATGAGTTCTCTTCCATTGGGAGGGCTTTAAGTCCTATTAGATAGCTGTTGATTACCCCAAGATAAACATGTAATTACTGCACCAACAGAAAAAGTTTGCTGTGTCAGTAATTGTTGTGATTATTAGACTTTAGGCTGTACCATCGATTGGTTTTCCTCCCTTAGCAGCTTGCACAGTGTCCCCCAAAACCATGAGAACTGGCCTTCAGGGAGGAGGCTTCCAGGTCAGTGCCAACTTCATTGCTACAAGTCTTGTGTCCACAGAATGTCTTGCTCTGACCCAAGATGGTGTAGCCAAGTGTTGCTCTTTCTGCTGTTCTGAGGTGAAAGAAGAAGGAAAGTTCTAGAACATGTCAAAGCTGAGCCAGGCTACTCATTCCCTCAGGAAGCCCAAGGTGGGAGGTGTGATCCGGGCCACCCTATGGGTGGGTCAGGCCATACCTAGGCCTCCACTTGGCCTCATCCTGGGTCAGCGAGGTGTTTCTATCGACCAGTTCTGTAAGGTGTTCAACGAAAAGACAAAGGACATCAGGAAAGGCATTCCCCTGGCCACAAAGATTTTTATTAAGCCTGAGAGGACATTTGAGCTCAAGATTGGACAACCTGCAGTTTCTTATTTCTTGAAGGCAGACGCTGGGAGTGAGAAAGAGGCTGGGGAAACAGGGAAATAAGTGGCAGGCCTGGTGACTTTGAAGCACATATATGAGATTTCCTGTGTCAAAACTAAGGATGAGGCTTTTGTCATGCACAATGTACCCCTGCCCTCTGTTGTCTGTTCCGTCATTGGCTCTGCATGTTCGCTGGGCATTTGTGTGGTGAAGGACCTCAGAACTGGCAACCTTCCAGAGGGAACAAGCCCTGTTTCTGGCTGCTCAGAAAGAGGCTTGGCAGCATGGGCAGAAGCTGCCAAAAAGTGACCACAGCCTGCCCCATGCTGAGAGTTTGAAGGAAGAGGCTGAGAAGGGGCCAGCGAGAAAGCTTTTCCAAAAGGAGGAAGGGACGCAGTGCCAACGTGATTAATGTTTCCTTTATATATTTTTACATATATGGCAGTGTCATGGGATCAAGCCAAGATAAAGAGCCGCCATTACTACCTCTCCCAACGAAAAACAAAAGATGGTCCTGTACCTTCAGCAGTAGGGTCTTACCTTTAAATTCTGTGAGGCAATCAAGGGCAATGGCAATAGCCTTTGTTATTTTGGGAGATTCTTGGAACTACCAGGATCAACAAATTAAAGGGAAGTTTCTCCAGTCCAACACTGTTTCTTTTTTTTAACAGATTTTTTTTTAATTTTATTTATTTCTGTATGTGTATGAATGTACTGTCTGCATGCAGGTTTGTGCACCTGTGTTGTGCAATGCCACGGAGGTCAGAAGAGGGTCTCAGATTCCCCTGGAACTGGAGTTCTCCTGGAATTGGAGTTTTCAGACTGTTCTCAGCCACCATGTGGGTGCTGGGGATCGAACCTGGGTCCTCTGTAAGAGCGGTCGGCGCTCTTAACCTCTAGGCCATCTCTCCAGCCCCGCGACACTGTTTCTTATTACATAGCCTTCATCTATATACCTGCAATTATATATAGATAATGTTTGTGTATTTTTCAGTAAGTTTTTCAACTAATGTATTTCCCTCTGGTATTTCACACCATTTAAGCACTATTTACCATTCATATCTCTTTCTACCAGTCTAAACATCCCTCCTCATTCCCCAGTTAAAGTACCCCCATTTCCTACGTTTCCCGTCCATAATACCTGTCTCCTGTTATCTCTGCTCACTTGATCTCCTTCTTCCCCCTTACCTCCATGGTTCCTTGTATAACTCTCCCTACTGATAATGGATAATTAAGTGTGGTGCATTTACACAATGGAGTTATACTCAGTGGCAAAGAAAGATGAAATCATGAAATTTGAAGGAAAATGGATGGAACTAGAAACTAAGTTACACTAAACTTAGTTATACTAAGTGAAGTAACAGATGCAAAAATAAAGACACATTTGTTTTCTTGCATCTGTGGATCTTGGCACCAAGTCCTTATATGTGAGTATATATACTGATGTAACCACAGGAGCCAGGAAAATGGAAATAAACTGTGGTGACCAAGGAACAGAAGGAGGGGGATAGTAGGAGACAAGTCTTAGCAAGAGGAAACGTGTAAAATGGAGTTGTTTAACTGGGAAGAGAGGAGGAAAGTTTATACAATTATAAATTTTGATTGCAAAAAAATCCCTCACCTTTGAGACATCATTGAGATGAATCACTGAATGACTACCACATATGCACAGATCCCACCTACCACCCTCAATATCAGTAGACTATAGGATGTGATTGTACCTAGGAGCAGGGACTATGCAGGCTGTCTTAGAACTCTGACTGCCATATTGATCAGTGTATACACTATCACCACCTCTGCAAAATATTCACACATGCAGCTGAGGATCCATTTCTCTGTATTTTGGCCTATACTTCTATGTATTTATTTCTATTACAGTGTAAGTTGCATAGCAAAGGCCAGAATACAAACTTTCTCTGGTTTTCATAATGTAATGTCTATCATCCTGGAACATTATTCAAGATCCAGATATTTTACATTCTAGGTTCAATAAATAAACAAAATATTGAAAGTTCAGAGAGCCCTAAATACCTTTAGCTGAGGAAAAACAAGAGTGCTTATATCACAGCAAGAAATTTGTCACAATAGTTAAGCACTCAGCATCTAGAACTACACTGTCTAGATTTTGTCACTGTATGATGTGATTAATTACCAGTTGACTATATCATTCATGATAGGAAAGCTTCTGGTGCAGTAATAAGTAAATCCTTTGATGACTAGCCTTTATCTGACTTGATATCTATTTGGCATAAATTTCCAGTTGCTGTGCTTATTATATTTTGCATTTTATCTTCAACCTAGAAGCCAGACCATCAGAGGTGACTTTTTCTGAAATATTCAGTTCCCTATGAAGAAGAAAGAAGCTCTCTGAAGACTTACACCAATTAAATTCTCTGGTTAGTCATTTGTCATAGGTTATTCTTTTCTTCCACAGCCAGCAGTGAGCTAAAACATAAAAATCCTACCAAGTAAAGATAAAACAACTTGAAATCCTTTGAAGACTGTTGCTATGTGAGAGTTAGCATAGTACCTGATATCAAATTATGCAAAGGAGACATCAGAGACATCGTAACAACCTATCATAGCAAGGCTGGAGAGATGGCTCAGCAGTTAAAAACACTGGCTGCTTTTGCAGAGGACCATGGTTCAATTCCCAGCACCTACATTTGCTACTAACAACCATTCATAATTCTGACCCTCTTCTGACCTACATGGTCATTACCTGACACAGTTGTATGTAATATACATGTAAGTGATACACTCACACATGAAAATAAAAATAGTAAACAAATATATTTTTTTAAAACACCAACATGGGGCTGGAGAGATAGCCTAGTGGTTAAGAGCACTGACTGCTCTTGCAGAGGACCCAGGTTTGATCCCCAGCACCCACATGGCGGCTGAGAACTGTCTGTAACTCCAATTCCAGGAGAACTACAGTTCCAGGGGAATCCGACGCCCTCTTCTGACCTCCGCGGCATTGCACGACAAGGGTGCACAAACCTATATGCAGACAGTACATTCATACACATAGAAAATAAAAAAAAAAACAAAAAACGCTAACATGGTACTGGCCCAAACACAGCTATGTAGACCCAAGAAAGGAAATAGAACCCATAAATAAATCCAGTTATACCCACAGGCACACAAAGAATTCAATATCTCAGGAAATAATTCCAAGAATTATTATAACTACGTTAAATTTAAAAAGCTTTTACATAGCAAAAAAATAATCAGTCAATTGATTTTGGCCTACATATTGGGAGAAAATCTTGGCCAACTATATATCTGATAGAAGATATATATATATATATTGATCATATATACAATCATATATATATATATATATATATATATATGATTTAAAAAGCTAAAACAGTTTAAGACGCAAATATCCCACTCAATAAATAGGCAAATGAGTTTAGTAGATAGTTGAATATTGTTTCTGGAGTTCCTGAATAGTTGTTTGTGCTCAGTTTTCCTAAGTTCTAGTTTCTTCTCAGTCACATTCTGAGTGATGTTACATCAACCTCTGGCTTTCTGGAAGATTTCTTGACATTGGTAGATCATAAATATTTCCAAGTCCTGTTGGTACATAAGAAAATTATCATAAAAACACGATGCGATTTTACAGATTTTTAAATCTTTTATTGAGGTTTTGTGCATTTCATGCATCACTTCTCAGTTCAGTCCAGACTCATTTCCCCCTCCATGCCCCCCCTCCCAAGTTCATGCAGTCTGCCATACACGTCCTGTTTCCCCTTCTGAGTTTTTTGAAAGTTTTTCAAAACAGAAGATTATTTTTTGGGGGAAAGAAGTCTACTGCTTCAGTCAGCTCCCTGTCCCAGTTATTTTGTTGTTGTTGTTCCCTCCAATATGTATTGTTTCAACTTACACATTTATGTATGTAACACATGTACTAAAATCAATTCCTCTGAAAATAAACTATACGTTATTTCCAAATCATATTACAGTATCCACATTTTTCCCTTTTAATTTTATATTGCTGTAAAATATGCAAACATACTCTCCACCCTTGTACCAAAATTACAAAGTCTGAAAATAGGTAATAGGTTAATTCTAGAGTCTGTTAAGGGATTCACATTCTAAGAGCACAGTTGCTTTTAGATAAAGAAAAATATAATATTAATGTTATTCAGTTTGGCTTCCTTGATGCTAGCATCCACAAATGAGGGATACCATTCCTCGTTTTGTTTTGTTTTTTTCTGGTACTGTGTTATCTCACCTAGCATAATATCTTCTAGTTCATCCATTTACCTGCAAAGTTCATGATGCCATTTTTCTTTACCGCTGCATAAAACTCCATCGTGTCGATGTACCACATTTTCTCTATCCTCTCTTTGATTGAGGGGCACTTGGGTTGGTTCCAACTCTTTGCTATTGTGAAGAGAGCTGCAATAAAGATGGCTGTGCATGTATCTCTGGGGTAGGATGAGTCTTGTGGGTATATTCCCAGGAGTGGTATGACTGGGTCTGGTGGTAGGCTCATTTTGAGTCTTTTAATGTTTCCCCACACTGTCTTCCATAGTGTTTGTACAAGTTTACATTTCTACCAGCAGTGGATGAGTGTTCTCCTTTCCCCACAACTTCTCCAGCATTTGGTATCATTTGTTTTCTTGATCCTAGCCAGTCTTATTGGAGTGAGATGATATCTTAAAGTGGTTTTAATTTGCATTTCCTTAATTATTAATGATGTTGAACACTTTTTAAGATGTTTCTCAGCCATATTTACATCCTCACTTGTGAAGTTTCTGTTCAGCTCTTTACTCCATCTCTTGAGTGGGTCATTTGTTTTCTTCTTTATTTTTTGCATAGCTTATATATTCTGGAAGTTAATGCTCTGTCAGATGAATCACTGGTGAAGGTTTCCTCCAACTCTGTGGGTTTTCTCTTCACTTCACTGACTGTTTCTCTGTACAAAACTTTTGAGTTTAATGAGGTCCCACTTGTCAATTATTGACCTTATTTTCTGCCCAGCTACTATCTGATTTAGAAAGTCTTTTTCTACCCCCCATGTCTTGTAGGTTGCTGCCAACATTTTCTTCTATCACGTTCAGAGTTTTGGATTTCACATTGAGGTCTTTGATCCATTTGGAGTTGATTTTTGTACATGGTGAGGGGTTGGGATTTAATATTATTCTTCTACAAGTGGTGATCCAGTTTTACCACTTGCTGAAGATGCTGTCTTTCCTCCATTGTGTTTTCTTGGCCCCTTTATTAAATATGAGGTGGCTGAAATTGTATAAGCTCAAGTTTGGATCTTCAATTTTGTTCCATTGGTCTACAGCTGTTTTTCTGCCAGTACCAGGCTGTTTTTATGACTATAGCCCTGTAATATAGTTTGAAGTCTGGTATAGTGATGCCCCATGTATTTCGCTTTTTGCTCTGGGTTGTTTTGGCTATTCAGGGTCTTTTGTTTTTCCATATGAGTTTAAGGATTTTTTTTCCAAGCCTGTGAAGAAACTCTTGGGGATTTTAATTGGGATTGAATTGAATCCATATATTAATTGGGTAGAATGAACATTTTTACTGTATTAATTTTTCTAATCTGTGAGCATGGGAGGTCTTTCCATCTTCTGAAGTCTTCTTCAATCTCCTTCAGGGGTTTAAAATTTTTCGTTGTAGAGATCTTTAGTGTTTTTGGTTAAGTTTGTTCCTAGGTATTTTATTGTTTTTGAGGCTGTTGTGAGTGGGAAGGTCTCCTTTTATTTCTTCTTCTGTTGCTTGTTGTTGGTATAAAAAAAGGCTACTGGTTTTTCTAGGTTAATTTTGTATCCCGCCACTTTACTGAAAGTCTTTATCGTTTCTAGGAGTTTTCTGGTGGAGTTTTTAGCATTCCTTAGGTAAACTATCATATCATCTGTAAAAAAGGATAGCTTGACTTCCTCTTTTCCAGCTTCAGTGGCACAATTGTTTAGCGTGCTGTACTTTTATCACAATGTGTTTATAGCAACAAACTAGATTTGATGTATCCACTCATACCTCCCTCCAGGAAGAATTTGCATTGGGCATCCTTTAAGGACATAGATCCTTTAAGGACAGAGATCTCTCACTCCCTAGATGGACTCATTTTCTCAAAGGATATTGTCCTTACTGCACTGAATCACGAAGAATTTCAGGTGAGTATAAAGAGTCCATGAGGAGATGGGAAAGGGAAAACTCTTGACAGTGCTTGGGGTACCTATTGAACCTTCTACTAAGTAACTAGAGCTATTGGCACCCAAACACCAGACCTTCAAATAGAAACCAGCAATAAAGGATCAAAGGGAAATGGGAATTCATCAGTAAGGGCTCTTTCCAAAATTCACCAAGAGAAGATATCAGAGAGGTGATAGAAAAGGAGCATCCCAATGTATTTCTAAGGCCAACAGAATAGAAAGTAGTCCAGATACCAGAGCTTTCTCTAGTCAATCTAAAACCTGGAATACTCATAGAGTGGATTTATAATACACTATGCAAAGAAGTCAGATGTAAAAGATCATATATTGTGTGATTCTGTGTATATGAAATGTCTAAAGTAAGAACATCTATACAGATAAATCAGAATTGTGGTTGCCTAAATCTTAAAGGAAATACAAAGAAGATCTGCATATATAAAATATTTGCTTCACCATTATTAAAATATTTTAAAATTAGATTGCTGCTATGGCTGTATAACTGTAAAATTATTTATAACAGATAAGTGGGTGGATGGTACAGTAGTATAACTCATGTCTCAAAGGTGTTGTTTAAAAAAGGAAAGGTAGGGCTGGAGAGATGGCCTAGTGTTTAAGAGCACCGACCACTCTTACAGAGGACCCGGGTTTGATCCCCAGCACCCACATGGCAGCTGAGAACCATCTTTAACTCCAGTTCCAGGGGAATCCGACACCCTCTTCTGACCTCCGCGGCATTGCACGACACAGGTGCGCAAACCTACATGCAGACAGTACATTCATTCACATGCAAAAATAAATAAAATTAAAAAATAAAAATAAAAAAGGAAAGATAATTTACCACATCTTAATGAAATATTATTAAAGACTAGAGTAAAAAGAAAAAAGACTTAGGAAAATAATAGATAAATAAAATGAAAATCCAACTTAAGATTTTTACATACATCCATCAATTATAATCTGAATCTCTCCATTGTAACTTCTTAGTTTATTCTAAATGTGCATCCTCATATTTGTAGACAAGTGTAGCTTTCACCTGTCACCAAAGAAATTTCTTTCTGGTAACAGATGGAGACTATTACAGTGTTCCAGAACTGGTCAAATCCAGAGCATAAGTGACTGTGAGATACTTAACTCTAAGTGGCACATTGTCAATGCAACCTCTATACTTAGGATGAATACAACTCTTAACTCTGACCAGAGAAGTTTCCTTATGTAGCAGGTGGTGATTAACATAGAAACCCATGATGGGTCAATGTACAAAGAACAAGAAGCCACAGAGTGCTTATCCCTGAATAGATGTATTTCAACACTCTGCTTCCAAGGCTCAGGGATCATTGTGGAAGAGGAGGAATAAAGATTACAAGAGCCAGAGAGGGGTGGATGAGCATAAGGCAGCTGTCTGGAAGACAGCTGACTATTTACTCACATGAGCTCACAATGGGGACAGCATACACAAATCAGACAAAATCCTAGCATAGACATGGGGAAGCAGGTAAGAAGTCCCAACCCCAACATGTCTGAGAAAGGCAGTGTCTTACAGGGATGAGACTCTGGGGGAGCCTGGTTGATGGACCCACACTCCCACACTAAGGGGCATTTGGGACACAAAACGGACTGTAATGTACTATATGAAAATGCATTAAATTGTGGGGCAGTGGAAGAAGGTATGGAGAGGAGTGAGGATCTTAGTACCATCAACTATTGTAACTGCAAAAATTCAATTAAACATTAAATTTTAAAAAAGGAAGAGGAAAAAATCTGGGCCTGAGGTTCAGTGCCCATTTTGTCTAATTTGAATTGGTTTTGCTATTTCAAGTCTTTAGTTAAGGTTACTTGAGAAAAGAATCTAAAATCACAAAAGAAAATCAATATAGCAGTTGGCAAAGGCCAGGTTCAATAACACTGCCTACATTTGAGTTCAGTGAGGGAAAACAGCGTTCATTAGTCATATAATAACTACAAGACCTCCTGTTTATCTCAGAAATTCCTCTAAGGAACACAGCCATTTCCCACCTATTATTTCCTATTGATTTTGTCCATCTGCCAAGAGGCAGAGTTAGAAGAGCTAAAGAAGTTGAGACCAGAGAGAGGAAGGAGCAGCCAGCCCCACAAGGCGCCACAAGTGAGATTAGCTCATTTTCAATATTAGCTTGCTTAAGTGCTCAGTCCTCTGAGTTGGCTTTTATGTAAGGGAAATTCACCTCATCACCTGACTTCTGTGTCCAAGCAATCTGAATGTAAAGTTTGAGATTTAGATGGGTGATTAGATTGTTATTATATGGGATTTATTTTATCATTATATTATTGTTATTATTAGCATGTATGCCAATATCATTATGTTTTTATCGCACTAGCTTTGGTGGATGGTTTCTCTATTATATTACCTTTACCAGGGAGCTTTCTCCAGAGTCGTCAGGGATCCCAAAGGACCCCTAGACAGCAGGAGCCAGTTTCTTTTAATGTTTGGAGAAACTTAACACACATAATATTTATTGATTCCTAAGCCCTGTTTAAGTGCTTTACATAGATTAACTCATAACTAATGTTCAAAATAAGTCCATGGGGACGACACATTCATTATCAACTGTATTTTACAGTAAGAAGCTGGAACGTTTAGAAGCTTGGGAAATTATGCAAGGTCACAGAACTACAGAATGGTGGAGGGATCGTGAACTGACACAGTCTGGTTTTTAAGCGCTTACTGATATCTACCATTCAAGTTGCTCCCTTGGGAGATGAATGCTTCTTCAAAGAGAGTTCTATATTGACCTAGTTCTATATTGTTCACAGATGCTTCTTACATCCAAAGTGAAGCAGTAAAAGGTTATGATGATTATGATTACCTATATCATATATATTTTTAATTTCATTATTTCCAAGTACCATCCATTTAAATTGCTTCTGTGCTTAACAATTTAATGAATATGTATCAAATGAATCCTTGATCACAGTCAGGCCTCGAGCTGGTGTTCACATGTTTATTTGTTTTGGGTTTACTGATGCCAGTGAATGCATGGCACTGCTCTGACCATGGAAAATAGAAAACAAAGAGGACATCCATAGTCTCTGCACTCATAGTAGTTTATTCTCACACAGTTTCTCCATCTCAGCCACTATGGACTTTGGGAGCAGGTGATTTTTGCTGTAATGAGAGAATCAGTCCAAAGCAGAATATTTAGCATCCCTTCCATCATTAAGCTCAAAATATCTCCAAACAGTGTTAAATGTTACCTAAGGAAGCCAAAAAGCACTCACAAATCCATTGTTCTAATGTGAATCAGATTAAAAATAATAAATTAGTAGATGACAAAAAGTAACAAATGATAAAAACATTCAGCAAAGTACTAAAATACAATTATATTTTAGGAATTGTAGTCACTACACTTACTTTAGATTGGACAGCAATCTCTGACTATCAAAAGTGAAGATAGAGAAGCAGAATTCTGAGTGCAAGTTGGATCCAGTAAAAAGTCCTGAGAGAACTGATTGGAATTCATCCCAAGGTTGGAAAAAAGGCGTAGTGAGAACAGGGACAATGGCCTAAGGTGAACTCGTGGAAGAAACTGTGGAGAGATCAGGCAGAGCAGGGAAGGAGTAACCTGTACTAGGTCTTCAGGAAGAGTAGCCATGTGACCTGCATATTATATATATATATATATATATATAATCACACAGAAACAAGAATATAAGCAAAAAGCCCAGATGGTTAGGATGCTGTAATTCCAGTAGAAAAACAGTACTTTCATCCAACATGGTTATATTGGCGATGAAAGAGCTGAGTTGCTTGGGTAGATAAATTATTTGTTCAATAGAGCTAGTTGTTGATATGAGACAGAGGAAAGATAAAGGTTGTTGCTTTTGAAATAACTGAATGGATGATCAGAAGAAAGACGGAGAATAGAGAACATCTCCACTAGGCTGCTGTAAAGATATGTTGGTATTTGAAATTTCAGGAAAAATGTCACAATTAAGGATAAAGCTTGTGGATAGCAGACTAATTACAGGGGTATGTAAGTTAAAGGAGTAATTATTTCATCTGTGGAGACTTTACTGATAGAGCCACAGGATAGAAAGCAGATTATCAACATTTAGGTTCTGTTTTAGTTTGTTTCCTGTTGCTGTAACAAACAACATAAACAAACAAAAACTTGGGGAGAAAAAGGTTTATTGCATCATACACTTCCAAGTGACAGTCTATTTTTTATTTATTTTTACTTGTTTTTATTTTTTATCTGTATGAGTGTACTGTCTGCATGTAGGTTGGTGCACCCGTGTTGTGTTGGTGCACAGAGGTCAGAAAAGGGAGTTGGATTCCCCTGGATCTGGAGTTAAAGACTGTTCTTAACCGCCATGTGGGTGCTGGGAATCGAACCGCGTCCTCTGCAAGAGAAGTTGGTGCTCTTAACCACTGAGCCATCTCTCCAGTCCCCTATTATTATTTTTTTTTTTTTGGTCCTTTTGAGACAGGGTCTCCCTGTATCCCTAGCTGGCCTGAAACTAGCTCTGTAGACCAGGCTGGCCTTGAACAGAGATCCTCCTGCCTCTGCCTCGCAAGTACTAGGGTTAAAGGAATGCATCACCACTATTTTTGAGGGAAGTCAGACAGGAACCCAGGACAGAGACCTGAAGTTAGGAACTACAGGACAGACCATAATGAAACAGTGCCTACTGGCTTGCTCCTCTGGCCTGTGCTCAGACTACATTCATTTTTCTTTTTTTTTTTTTTTCTTTTTGGTATTTTGAGGCAGGGTCTCCCTGTAATTCCAGCTGGCTCACTCTGTAGACCAGGCTGGCCTTGAACTCACAGAGATCTGCCTGCCTCTGCCTCCTCAGTGCTGGGATTACAGGTGTGCACCACCATGCCTGGCTCAGACTGTATTCTTTTTTAATATATTTTTTAAATTTTATTTATTTCGTATGTGTATGACTGTACCGTCTACATGTAGGTTGGTATACCCAAGTCATGCAATGCTGCGGAGGTCAGAAGAGGGCGTTGGATTCCCCTGGAACTGGACTTAAAGACGGCTCTCAGTGCCATGTGGGTGCTGGCGATTGAACCTGGATCGTCTGCAAGAGCAGAGGTGCTCTTAATGGCTCGGCCATCTCTCCAGCCCCACAGACTGTATTCTTATACAACTGGGGACCACATGTCCAGGTCTAGGCACTCCCATAACAATCAAAAATTAAAACATATGCCTCGCAGACAGGACCACAGGCAATCCAATAGAAGCAGTTACCCAAATAAGGTTCCCTTTTAAGTGTGTCAGGATGGTCCCCGAAGCTGTCCATCACATCATCCTTCTGCAAGTTAGTATAAGAGTGACATAGAACTTAGATGGATACCTTTAGTAAAAATAAATGACACACTCAATAGATGGAGCAAAGACCTGAACAGAGATTTCACAAGTGAGGAATTAGAGATGGCTGAGAAACATCTTAAGAAGTGTTCAACATCATTAATAATTAAGGAAATGCAAATTAAATCCACTTTAAGATATCATCTTACTCCATTAAGACTGGCTAGAATCAAGAAAACAAATGATGCCAAGTGCTAGAGCGGTTGTGGGGAAAGGGGAACACTCATCCACTGCTGGTGGGAATGTAAACTCATACAGGCACTATGGAAAGCAGTGTGGAGAACCCTTGGAAGACTTGGAATGAACTTGCCACCTGACCCAGCCATACCACTCCTGGGCATGTACCCACAAGACTCATCTTACCACAGAGATACATGCACAGCCATGTTTATTTCAGCTCTCTTCACAATAGCAAGGAGCTGGAACCAACCCAATGCCCCTCAACTGATGAGTGGCTAGAGAAAATGTGGTACATCTACACAATGGAGTTCTATACAGCAGTAAAGAAGGATGACATCATGAGCTTTGCAGGTAAATGGCTAGAGCTAGAAGATATCATGCTGAGTGAAGTAACACAGTCCCAGAAACACAAACAACGAAGTGGTATCCCTCATCTGTGTATGCTAGCACCAATTACCTACTTGTATGGCAAACTGAGCAACGTCAATGTGATATGAAAATAACTCTGCTCTTATATTGTGAATCCCTTAAAAAATAATAAACAGAGAGCTGGAGAGATGGCCTAGCGGTTAAGAGCGCTGACCGCTCTTACAGAGGACCTGGGTTCGATCCCAGCACCCCACATGGGTGGCGAGACCAGTCTGAAATTCCAGTTCCAGGAGAACTCCAGTTCCAGGGGAATCTGATGCCCTCTTCTGACCTCTGCGGCATTGCACGACACGGGTGCACAAACTTGCATGCAGACAGTACATTCCTACACATACAGAAATATAATAAAATCAATAAAAAAATAAATAAAAAAAAATAACAGATAAAAAAGAAGAAAACTGTATGTTGAACACATTAAATAAAAGAGAGAATAACTGAAGTCAAGTTTAAGTTTCTATTTTTCTTAGTACCAAAAACCTACTATACTTCAAGGGAACACTTTTTATTTGGGGATGGACCAATATTCCTTTACCACCATTATCATCTCTTTTTAGAAAATTCATTTACATCCAGTAATAAAATTACAGATTACAGCTCCTTTATTAAAGGTAAGTATTTTGTATATTACTATATATATATAATATTATATATATATATAATATAATACTAAGTAGAGTGGGATTTAGATGCATTAAATTAGATAGTAACTAGAAAATACTCTGCTGCCTGGAACATGGTGACACAGTGACATGGACAGCACCTAGAGAGTAAATGATATGTTATTATTCTGTTTTCCAGCACCACTGTTTCCACAGTTATCATTATTTATGAAAAGAAAGAATAAAATATTAAATATTGGCTAGATTTCTTGAAATATGCCATCCAAAAGGTGAAAGGCATTGTTTTCTCTGTCCTAGTAGGCTGATTAGTGGAAAGTTGAAAGGGCAATATTGAAACACACTATCACACTTCTATTCAAGATCTCCTAGGAGTGAATTAGAATATATTATCTATCAGATCTGACTTGGTTTTATTTAGGAAATCAGTAGAGGAAAAAGTAATGCACTTCAATATTTTTATTAAACTATATCACTGAAGACATACCTTCTATAACTATTCACAATATCTGAGAACTGACTATTCAGTAGACTTCAAATACTAAATAAAAAATAAATTGGAATTTGCTGTGCGTGGGGGTGTGCGCATGCCTTTAATCCTAAGCACTTGGGAGGCAGAGGCAGGCAGATCTTTGTGAGTTCAAGGCCAGCCTGGTCACAGAGTGATTTCAGGACAGGGCTGGGGCTATAGGGAGACCTTGTCTGGAAAATACCAAAAAAAATTAATATAAATAAATAAAATTGGAATTTGTATTATTTATTTATTTTATATTTTTTGCTATTTTTAATGATTTATTCTGTTTTCCAGCAGAATATATTTTGTGGTATTAGATCCCTCTCCTCTCTGTACCTTATATTCCGTGCCTTATTCCCAAGTTTCTTATGTCTCTTCCTCTCTCTCTCTCTCTCTTCTCTCTCCTCTCTATTATATATATATATATATATACACACATATATATCCTATAGAGTCCAATTTATGTTCCTAATGTCCTTCAGTATAGGTTCATCCACTGGAGCATGGTTAACTTACAAGAGTCCCATGATTTTTACAGAGTTTCTCTCTGCCCCTCCCTGCAGCCATATTTCCTTAGGTATAGTTCAAAACACCTTCTTCAAGGTTGTACTATGATTTTTTTCCTGGTTCAAGTTTTCATAGGACTTGTGCAAGTTGTCACCATTTGTGAATTCATATGAGTAAACAGCCATCTGTTTGAAAAACTCTTTCCTGTTTTCCATCCACCACCTCTGACTCCTAAAACCTTTCCACCCTCCTCTTCTGCAATGATCTTTGAACTATGGGAGGCAGAAGTTTAATATAGTTGTCCAATTCTGGGCAAAGCAGTCTGCAGCCTCTTGTTCCCCACGTTTTCCACTAGTGGATTTCTGTGTTATTCACTATCTGTTTTACAAAGAAATTTCTTGGGTGAATTTAATTACATCCATTTGTCTGTGAATATAATGATATGTCATTAAGAGTCAGTTGAATAGAGTAATTACTTTCTATAAACATAAACTAGTATTAGGTCCCCCCCTACACTCTGTGACCTACTTAGCCCTCAAGTTCCTAAGCCTGCTGATATCAATGTCAGGTATGGGCTCCATCCCAGGAAGCAGATCTAAAATCCAATTAAAGAGGGTTGGTTATTCCCGTAATATTTGTGCCACTGTTGCACAATTGTGCACATCTTGCCAGGCCACTTGTCATTGTAGCTCACAGGATTCACCACAGGCTGATGATTACTTCTTCCTTCTTGCAGCATGCGTCACACCTTCCAGCTCTCTGAACACTAGCCAGTAGAGATGAGGTTCTGAAGTCAGTAGCAGATTGATTTTTTTTTCTTGTTTATTCTAGAGCTCATCTATGTTGCATCTCCAGCCATCAGTCTTGCCATCAAGTTCTGCTAGGTAACCAAGAGAAGAATATTGTTTAAAAGGCTTTGGAACCCCTGGTGAACAGATTCTATAGAGGAAGCCCATTCTTGGCATTGAAGTTTTCTTTTTCTTTAGCCTATGATATCTAACAAGGGCAATATCCCACATTATAACTTAAGTCTTTTAATATCTTTTTATAATAAATATGCATATACTTTAAGAAACTTCTATAATGGTAAATTTCCAGATGGCTTTTTTCTGCTTTTTCATTTTCTTTTTTTAATTTAATTTTTTATGTGTGCCATACAAATTTTCCATCAGTCTTAATTGCCTTTCTACCAGCTTCTCCCTTGGCACCCTCTCATTGCCCAGCCTCCTAGAGTTCATGCATTCTGTCATTTGTGCAAGGGTCCATTAGGCCAAACTACTCTCCCTGCCCACTCCTCAGTGCCAGCTCATCCCCTGAGCTCTAGTCAGCCTACCCAGTCTCCTTTTCCTAATGAAGGCCAGTTATTCCTCACCAAACCCCAATCAGTTTCCAATATTTCTTCAGCCAAGGTTGGGCTTTGATAGCCATTTCCACAGTTTTGTGCTGCATTTTTGTCCAGCCCAGATAATTTTTCTAAAGGCTTTAGTCTTCCTTGTCCTTCCCAGCACTCCCTGCCATTTCCTCTCCTACCACTCCTACCCCATTTGAACCTTCCTAGTCTGTTTCCTTTCCTCCTTCATAGAATGGTATTGTCCACCCTATTCAGGAAGACTCTCGAAACTACCCACTACTAGCCATTTATTAGTGTCTTCACTTCTCTGAATTTTCAAATTGAAACATTCATATCTAAGATTTCAAAGCTAGCATTTAGCTATGAGAGAGAACATGTGACATTTGTCTTTCTGAGACTGGATCCATCGCTAGATGGATAAATGAATAATAATGTGTTCAAACCTGCATTTCAAAATGTGATATGTTATAAACTATTATTTGAACCCTTTTGTAGAGATATGCTGGTATGAATTTATCAACTATCCTTTCAGGCTATCCCCACCAAATACATATTTGTATTTCTGTACAACTGTTCTTTGTGTACACATATACATACACAAATACATAAGTGTATTATGCTTTTAGAGTTACATGTTCTATAGTTCATATTAACTGTGTGTGAAAGGTTAGATCCTTTGGCTTCTGTAACACTGCAATCCATGATGCGTACTCTTCTTTGGACTTTCCACTAATCTTTCCTGTTCACAATCAATGACCTGTGAGACAGAGTAGTACTCTTCTTTCCAGACAGAGAACATAATACCCAGTCCCCGTTCTAGGAGGAAAGCAAATTCTCCAGTAGTGGGGTTGGTTCAAACATAGTGGTAATATGATCTCATCAGTCCAATAAGGATTCCCCTCTAGAGGAGTGTAAAGTTCCCCCTTTTGAATTAGACATCTGGCCACCACTGAGGCCTGAAAATGAATTTACTCAGAGGCCAGTTTTTCTAAGAGATGTAGTTTTTGAGCCAAGAAATATGGACTTGTGGCTTCCTCTGTAACAGAAGCAAATAAATTCTTGTTTTTAGTTTATCTTATTTGAGCAGTTGTTTTCACATACAAAACCAATGGTCATAAAAAGTCAGTGTACTCAGATTTGGGTCAGCCAGGAACGCATGTCTTATTAGAACAAATCATACCATCTGCCTTTTGTTGGAAGTGCCTTTCCTTCTGTACATTACAAATAACCTCTGCTTTCAGGGTCTTTAAATGCCAAATACTCTAACTCTTCAACCTCAGTAAGCAAATCGAAACTATAAAATTTTCATGAACATCAATCGGAAGGAAAATCTTACAACTAGATTATAAAAATTGGGTAGTTGCATTTGGAAGAGAGATTTGTGGTTCAATACACCAAAAAGTTATTACCCCACCTGTTCTCATGAAGCTTAATGAATACCTTGCACATAAACAATACCTTTGTTAATGTACTGGATGTCTTAGCAAAGCTCAGATGGCCCCAGCACATTAAAGATGTATTTTCCCAGCATGATAACTTTTGGGTTGTGAGTCAACAAAACAGACATACTTCTTCAGTGTTTACATTTTGAAGGGAATGATTTCTATCAATTTTAAAACCTTGTTATGTCTTATAATCTCCCTAGCCCTTCATGCCTATAACAATCTATCTATACTTCTCTTGTGGTATTATCATTTGTTATTCCTACTACCTTTACATGTGTACAAATATGATCTTTTCTAGTAAGAATTTGGCACCTTGAGGGAAGGATTTTGTTGATCTTTGTATTTTAGACAAGGCATTGCACAGTGGTTTAAATATATTGGATTTTTAAAAAAAGATATTGGATTTTCTATAAATATTAGAATAGAAAAATATTGAAGTATGTTTTTACAAGTAGGGTAAACCTACATGAAAACAGAAAGCTTTGTAAACAGCAAAAGGAGATTAGATTGGAAAAAAAATCTGTAAAACGTGTTAAGAGTCCAGTTTAAAGTTCAGAGAAGAAATTTGCTCTTCATGTGAACCAAATATTTATTCCCACTTATAAACTCATTTGTTGGATAAATCAATATCTGTAAAATACTTGATAAAATTAATAACAAAGGTTAAATTAGAGCAAGTTTCTACTATCAAGAAATGGACATTTTCTCTATTTCATTCTACATATTAATATTTTATGTATCCACTGACTTCATGGGATTTTATTATTTTCCTTTCATTTGTCCTGGTTAGTTCAGATATAAAAAAGCTACTATGGTAAGACTAGAAGATTATCAAGTGAAAGTGTCTTTAGTGATAGCACTTAAAATGGAAATTAAAGAGGTTTTGTGTCTGTTTTTTGGTAGGTGAATTAGAATGTAGAAAAAAGTGGGGGCAGGGGAGTCAGTCAGTCCTAGAAAGACTTCTGAGGTGAAATGAAAAGACAGTGTGCTGGCAAAATAAATATTTCTGTTAAACCTTGGATCTAATCTTAATTACAAAAAAATTTAAAAACTTAAGGAAGACAGTCAATAAGTTTGAATATAAATAACACAGTAAGTGAAATTGGACAGGTAGTATTAAGGAGAGGGTGCAGGTAGGGGAGGGTCTGTAAATATGTTCAATACCTATTGCATGAAATTTGCAAGAACAGAGTGAAGATATTTATAATTATCCACATAGAATCAATATTTCTATGAATGGCACATCTGCATCAAATAAAATATCTATTTGAAAAAAATCATCATAACTAAAAGCAAAAAACAAGAAAGCAATTTTGTGTTTCTCTCTGTGGGTAGTGTCCCCATCTAGAATTCAAGTAGATAAAGAAATATGAACTTGAAAGGCAGTCGTTCTGGTTTCTTGCACAAGAATAACAACATTCAACAATTAGACTATGTCTTACAATCTCGACCTATTTTATATTTGACTCTTTTTTTCCTTTTGAAACTTTGAAGACGTGGATAGTATTTGTCCAGGCTGCATGAGTCAAGGTGGTAGGGAACTCTGCTCCTTGATATCATTTGGTTACAGATTTTCTGGTCTCTGCACCTTTCTCCCCTCCAGGAAGAATGAAGCACACAAACCTGTAGGAAGAAAAATGTACTAAGTGGAAAAAAACTATGTTCTCAGTAATTGAGAGGGGACTCAAGAAGAGGTTGGCAATAGGAGACATTCTCTAGGGTTTTAACATGTTGTAGAACAAAGAAAATCATTTTGATTAGTCTGTGTCATAGGATGCTCCCATTGGGTGCTACCAGATGATGCTCCTGGTCTTTAGCTTATGTTACGTAGAGTGCACATTTCCACAATTATTTGAGGGTCTCTTGTTCCTCTTTGTCCCATTTTAGGAGTCTATCTGCTATCTCTATCAACTTCTCCAAATAGACATCTAATAGTGAATGTGTCGTCATGTTCACCAGACAGGTTACTGCACAGGTAATCCTTAAGACATGAATTCCTCCCAGGACTTTCTTACAAGCCCAGTCTTTGCCACTCTGGTGACTTCATTCAATTGATGTTAGAGGAAAGTTAAGGGAATCTTTCAGCTTTTGGGCCCCTCTTCCCCAAGTTTCCAAAAGAATTGTTGGGTTGGATTTGATAGGCTTCTTTTCTGGGAATGTTACTTCTTCCTAGTTTTGGCTTAAGTGGATTTATGTGGGAGTAGCTGTCATGGTGGGCTGCACATGGACAGGAACCATGGGGAGGTGGAGCACCTTCATCTGTCCCATCACATGTCTCTAAACATTTTTTTCTGTACTTGGCATTGTCTCAATTACTTCAGTGTTTCAAACTTTAAATCAAAATCAGGAAGAGATTGGCAGGCTCTTTCCCTCCTTCTGGGTTGTCTAAGCCCTCTCCGGAGGTGGTAGCCCAGGATGCCCACATCACATGAATAAGAACGATCAAGGGGATGGAATTATCATGAGGGAGGAAAACACATTGTTTAATATTTTAAAACTTTCCCAAGAAATAGAGAAAAAAAATGTGTGAGGTTATATGGAAGAAAATTAGCATAAAGTTGAAGTTAGAGAAATTAGCATAAATTAGAATAAAGTACTCTGATTTTTGCTGAACTCTTTGCCTCCAAGCAATTCTATAGAACTGAACTTTAAATTTCTTTTAAAATTTGAAACTTGCAACAAAGGTAGTTTTTTTTTTTTTTCCTTATTGCACATTCTCCACAGACTTCCAAGATACACCCTGAAATATCTCTAGGGAGAAATCTTTGTTTCCTTCAGTAAAACTTTTTCCTCTACAAAACAGTTACCCAGTACAAATAACTGGTCTTTCTGACCTTGCGAGTGGATGTCTGGTTAAGTCATGTACCTAAAATTCTCTTCAAATTTCTTTATGAGTTAAGTCTTTCCATGCCAACAGAATACATCAGTACCTTTTTTCCCATTAGCATTTATATGTTGTTTTTTTTTTTCCAAAGAAACTGTCACTAAAGTCAAAACATGTTTCTATGTATTTCTTGGATTATGCAATCTGGAAATTTCTTGTTTATTAGCTTATTTTGTACTGCCTGTGTTATAAGAATTCAAATTTCTCATCTGGAAGAACTATGAATAAGTGAATGAAGTTAAAATTTATAAAATAATGAATGTTCTACTTTATTTCAAAATATTTCATACAGTTAAGACTCTTTAAGAATCTAGCAACTTGTAAAGTGGTCTACACACACAGCCTCTGTGTTTTTAAATATTTTAAAACATGGCTTAGGCCCTCTTTGATTTTTGGTTTGAGGAATTATACTCTTCTGAACAGGCATCCCTCCTTACCCTGATTTCCAGAGTGCAGAGCCGTGATGGTGATTCTGTCATTCACAGGTACCTAAGCACATGAGTTCAGATGAAGAGGACACTTATGAACATGTAGACATTGACAGTATAGCATTTAAGATGTTGGAAACAGCAGTGGCAATGCTTCCAGCATCTAGATCTAAGAATCAAGGAGAGCCAGCAGTGAAAGGAGCCATTAGCCTGCAGAAGGGCCTTTAATGCTACAAAGAATTGTCCAGAATGGGTGGCTCAAGAATTTATTTTAATTGCCTTCTAGAAAACCTTAACTTACAAGTAATATTTCAAAATTTACTGATTGAACTAAATATTTGAAACACAAAACACTTTTACTTACAAAACAAAGAAACAATTATTCATATGACATTGCATTTGTAAAGAAGATAGATAAATTTCATTCATGTTAACATGTTAACATTATCACTGAGTTTCAGAAAAAATTCAATTGCTAGGCACCGGTTATATATATATTCCAAGGGATAACATGACCCAAGCTTAGCTGGGCATGGTGATTAATGGCCTTTAATCCCAGCACTCAGGAGGCAGAGACAGGCCAGTCTGGTCTACCTGATGAGTGACAGACCTACTGGGGCAACGGGGAGACCCTGTTTCAAAAATATGGCTGAGCATGGTGGCGCCTTTAATCCCAGCACTTGGGAGGCAGAAGCAGGCAGATATTTGTGAGTTCAAGGCCAGCCTTGTCTACAGAGTGAATTCTAGGACAACTGGGGCTACAGGGAGACCCTGTCTTGAAAAGACATTAAAAAAAGATGAAAAAAATAACACATGTATGTTTATCTTATTTTAAAATTACTGTTGTTTCATTTTTATAAGATGCTGGAGAAATGGCCTCTGGACTGCCTGATACAATTACCCTGACCATTAAGGCCTTCATTCTGTAAACAATTACTGAGTACTTTGTGTTTATACTCAGTAGTCAAGTAAAAGTTACATTAAAGTTAATAATCAGTGAGTTCCAATTTGTTTTCCTATAGCTCTGTCTATCACAGGTTACATGAAATAAGAATGGAATATAAACTAGAAAAGTTTCCATTATGCCTCCATAAGTTTCTATTCATTTCTCAAAATCAGTTGTTTTACCCAGAAAAATTATTTATTGCTAAGGCTATCCAAGGAAAATAACCTCATTTTTCCCTAGATGCCTCAGCAGTAGTAATGAGAATCATTATATTATATTTCAGAATAATATTATTATACTTCTCCCATGGACCATATTAACAAAACAAATGTCCTTTTTGGAAACAATCAGATAAATCACTTATGTGTCTCCAACCATGACCGTGTGTCTTACAAGAATCAGAGTCAGCCACTCAGCCTAGTCTCATTCTAATAAAAATCTGCTTTGTGGTATCAATAACTAATTACACCAAAGTTCTGCCTCAGTAACATAGATTGATAGTTTCATTATAGCATTTAATTAGAATTGTTCTCAATTTATTAGCTAGAAACGGTGTAATTGGTGAAAGAACAGCTGTTACAGGTCACAGAGAAAGAATATGACTGAGTACAGAAAATGGAAAATTTTGCTGGGAAAGCCAACTTGCATCAATGTCTTCGGTGACACATCCTATGCTAAGGAGGGAAGCCAGTCACTTATTTGCCATATTTTATCCAACCATCACTTTTGAACTTTATCCCTATCGTCGTCTTCAAGATACACATGTAAGAGGGAAATCCATGCTGAGCTGGGGTCTTTGACTCTATATAAACTCTATTTCCCCAACACCCCAGTTTCTAGGGATAAGAAATGGGGCTTTCATCGCTGAACTTTCTCCTTCTTAGAGAGCTCCCGAAAACCTTTATGTGTTACACAAACTTGTGACAACAGGAATTTGATTCCTGCCACACATATTTTAGTCCAGTGCTTAACTGATTTCCTCTTTATGGATGGGCCACTCTAGAATTGTTTATTGTTCTCCAGAAGAACAGAAAAATTACACAGAGAGAGAGAGAGAGAGAGAGAGAGAGAGGCAAACATACACTTCAGCCTGCCAACTTGCCCTATACATTTCATACTCAAGACAACAGCAACACTGCCAATAATAAGGATTTGGCTCATGTAATTTGATTGGCAAGTCTGAAACCTGAAAGGCACACAGACAGGCTTGAAATTCAGATAGGAATTGATATTGTAGCCTTGTGTCAAAGTTACAACAGAACCAATAACCAGACAGTGAAGCTGCATGCCAAGAGAGGCAAAGATGAACTGGGAAGCTCATAGAAAGTGTCTGTGTACCGTCAGTATCTGTGGCATTATCTACCATAATCTTCTGAGGACAATTTATTCTGCTTTATTTCTACCTTCTAAGTTCTTGTCAGTTCTTTAGGCAGGCTCTTATTTTACCTGTTAACAACAAAAGTGTGTTTTGCTGAATTGTTTTGAATTGTTTCATAGCTAAACTTGCACAGCATATTTCACAGGGCCTATAACATGTCCAAATGGAACTTCAAATCTTCCATGAAGTCTAGATCTTCAGGTAGTTTCTTTACTGAAGTCTCAAAAGAATAAAAATTATGGTAACCAGACATGTTGGCACATGCCTTTTAGTCCCAGTGCTCAGTAGGAAGAGGCAGACAGATCTCTGTGAGATGGAGGGCAGCCTTGTCTACTCAGCACATAAGAGCCAGGCCAGATGGAGCTCCATGGAAACAACAGAACAACAAAAACCAAGATGGAGGACAACGGAAGAAGACAAGAAGCGCGAATCTATGCTCTCCTTACACCCAGTCACCAGCGAGCAAGCTCTCCCCAACACAGACATGTTCACACAATCTCTAGAAATACTCTCCAAATATTTTCCCCATCTGTTTAATTTACTTCATTTTGATTGACTTGAAACCAAAATTAATTTGGTTAGCAATTTATGAGTGTGACTCTAGATTCCAGCACTTTACATTACTTGCTTCTGAGAATCCCAGACTAAATCCTATCCTGCTTTCCTAATGAGGTACGAAAATCTTTTCTGAGCTCCTGTAAAGCAAGACTAGTTTACCCACTACTCAGGCCTCCTTTTACAATCCTGCTGCAGTAAGCAGTTCCAGAGCACATGCCAGTGGGCCACTGTTCATACAGGTGCTGCTTGAAGGTGACTCTGGGGACTTAGCATGTTCCCCAGGTTGTTAAATTCTATTCTGATTCCTGTAGGAGACACATGTCAGCTTCAGGTCTCATTATTAGCCACCATAGCATCTGATAGTATGAAAACAGCTTCCAGAGAAAAATTAGTGTACAAGTGTCTCTGTAATAAGATGAATGGATCTATTTACAGAATGGGTTTTATTCAACTATAAAAAATAATCAAATTATGACATTTGTAGAAGAATGTTAACCAGCTGTACAGAGGATTAGTGTTTAAAATATAACAAGAATTTGAACTATAGATTACTTCCAAAACATTTTTATTAGTTTTATGTTGACAGTATGGTTATATGCAGATAAAGAAAATATTACTTTACATTCCTACATTACAGAGCAGGTTGATGAGTAACATCAGATATTATATTCACTAAAAAAGAAAGAAAAATATAATTATTCAGTTTGCCTTACAGCTAGAGATTTGGTGCTAAGATCCACCAGTCATCATTTGTTTTTCTGGGACTAGGTTACTTCACTTAGCATAATGGCTTCTAGTTCCATCCATTTACCTGCAAAGTTCATGATGTTGCCTGTCTTCACTGCTGCATAGAACTCCATTGTGTAGATGTACCACATTTGAAGTGATACAAATTGGAAGGAACAACAATAACAAAAACACACTGGGTCAAAGAACTGACTGAAACAGTAAACTTCTTCCCAAAACAGTAAACTTCTGCATTGAAAATTTTAAAAAAAGACTGAAAGACTGATAAAAAGATGAAAGACATGTATAGCAGAATGCATGAGCTCTGGTGAGGTCGGGGGTAAAGAAGGGGGGAATGGGTCTAAATTTACTAAGAAATGTTATGTGAAATGCACAAAAGTTCAATTTATATTTATATATCAATTTATATATCAATCATTATATATATATATATATATATAATGAGCAATTTTTAAAATTATCATCAAAAAGCAAAACAATGCAACTAAAATCAAGGTTGTGGCACTAAACAATATTCAGAAGAATAAATACAAATGGCCAGTCAACACTTTCTTTTTTTTTTTTTTATTTTATTTATTTCTGTATGTGTATGAATGTACTGTCTGCATGCAGGTTTGTGCACCCGTGTCGTGCAATGCCGCGGAGGTCAGAAGAGGGTATCGGATTCCCCTGGAACTGGAGTTCTCCTGGAACATTGGAATTACAGACGGATTTCTCGGCCGCCATGTGGTGCTGGGATCGAACCCGGGTCCTCTGTAAGAGCGGTCGGCGCTCTTAACGCTAGGCCATGCTCTCCAGCCCCAACACTTAAACTTTTATATTTAAACATGAAATAATAAGGAAATGCAGGATTAAAATCACGTCGAGATTCGTAGTCTGATCCCGTCAGATGGCCTAATCAAGAATACAAATGAAGCATTGGGTGTGAGGTGCGTGTGGCACAGGCCTTTAATGCCAGCATTCAGGAGGCAGAGTTCAAGGCCAGGCTGGTCTACTGTCTCAAAAAGACAAGAAACAAAAAAAAAAAAAAACAGATGTCATAGTGGTATGACTTTTATGAAGGCAACCAACCACCCTCTGATGGAATTTGAACCCTGCTTACAGGAGAGAACTCTTGCCTGGTACTGTATCATGCCTGGGGAGTTCACATGCTAAAGGAGGGTAACTTACAACTGTTGTTTAACTAAATTGACATAGCATAAAATTGCCTTTAAAAAAATCTGTACCCATAAATAAACACTACTCTTCACATTAATCATATAAATCTCTTTCCAATGAAATGCAGTGAAGGAAAAGACTCAGCCTGTTCAAGATGCTAAGAAAGAATAAGTGATAGCTGAGGGCTCCATCTTAAACAAGATATTTTGTATTAACTCCTGTGAGTCTCACAAAACATTAGACAGCAGGTGCAGGAAGAATTTAAGAGCTGAAAAGTAGGGAGAATGGTTACAAAATGTCACACTCTAGGCACCACACAGCCATTACAATACGATTTCAATGTTAAGAAAACTAGAAAGCAGGGCTGAGGAGATTGCTCACGGAGTAAAGTACTTATTGCACCATCATGAAAACCTGTGTTTGATTTCCTAGCACAGATACAGAGCTGGATGTGGTGGGCTATACCTGTAACTCTAGCTCTGGGTGGAGGGAGGAAACAGAATCACATGGATCCCAGTGGCTCACTTACCACCCAGGCTAGCCAATACAGGGAGTTCTGTTTTAATCAGAGACCCTGTTTCAGGTAATAGGGTGAAAATGAAGACATCAAACATCAATTTCTTGCCTCCACATATGTCACACAGGCAAGCATAAACCTACACTAGCTAAGTACATGAAATCACACACATACACACACACACACACACACACACACACACTCACATAAGAACACAAATAATTATTAGAAACACTACAACACAGAGCTTTCCTCTAAGTTAATACTGACAACTTGTACCAAAGCAGATATCAGACTCTGAAATTTACATCTAAATGTGTATAATTAGCCTTTTAATATCTGGAAAGATATTCACAGAAAACACTACAATCAACTTTATAGCACACTTAGGAGTAAAAGGGAAGGAAAGAAATTTTAGTTTACCATAAGTTTTACAAAGAATGTCCCTGAAGATTAAGTGCCCCAAAATTTCTAAACATCCAGCTGCAGATAAGTGAGCTCCCACTAGCCAATATTTGAGTATTTCCTGGGATTATTTCTCCTAAGTACAATATAGAACACATTATAGTAGATAACAAGGAGCCATTCATTCCAGCCCTCGCGCTCTGCCCTTGGTGAGTCCATGTTAACTTCAAATTGTAACTTACAAAGCCTACTCAATTAGTTTTTATGGCATATTCTATGATACCATAATGATTTTGATCTTCAGAAAAACAATGCACTATGTTATATGTACAGAAAAGCAAGAACCATCTTGAATGAATCATACCCAATAGATGCCACTAACCTTCAAATTTGCTACTATATTATTCAATTATCAGACAGATTAATGTAGTGCTTGATTATTGATATGATTTTAATAGCCAATAGTTCAAGGGGTAAGGGCACTGTACAACTAAGTCAGGAATAAAATGTAAAATTATCATCACTGGTGGTGATTCATTATTGCTGCATGATACTAAACAACTGTTTAATTACTTGCTCTCAGTTTAGTAATTCAGAAGAAAAATTAACCACTGAGAGTGAGCCAGACAATGGAATGAGCTCAATCTCTTTTTTTGTTTTTAACATAATTCAATAAAAATAAAGTTAAAAGTTGTTTCAGGCCTCCAAAGGAACGTGTTGTTCTTCACTGAACATTTGCTGAGCCCTTCCTGTGTTCTGGCACAAGAAGTAGGTACATGAGCTCTTAAAATTTCTTTTGTCAGTGGTTTCAGTTTGGTTGAGGAGCCCAATGATAAAGAATAAACTCCATTGTGCTGTATTCTGGAGTAGGCAATGAATTCGCTTCTTGAGTCACCCTAGCAAAGCTCAGAGATGGAAAAACAAAAGAGAATGGAAGAAAAGTAAAGAGTGTGTCCACATGCCTGGTCCTTTGGTTCAAGATGAACATAATGCAGGGACTTGGTCCTGAACACTTGTCCCCTTCCTATCCTGCTACAGTCATTCAGCAAATACTTACTGGGCAGGAAGTTGAACTCTAAGTACAAGGATAATCAAATGTGACAAGCATTATTCTCTTTACCATAATTTTTATGTCTGTATTCTGATTCAGACTCACAGTCCATTATTAACAATGTCAAAATACAAAAATTATTGAAAACCAGAAATATTTTCTTAACTTATTTGGCATCAAAATATAACCTTAACTCAATATCATTTAGTGCATAAGCTTCACCTAGACTGATGTAAAATTATTCTCACTGTTCATTTGCCCTCATTAATGTATTTATTCACTTACCTGACAGCATAGAAATGTGTTTAGAAATAAGATGTCTGATACCTTGGAGGCAGCATTATATAATGGGTGTAACTGTTCTTCAGTACCTTTCTAAAACCTAGAAGATGTTGAGTTCCAAAGCACATCAGCACCAAGAGTTTTAGGTAGAGGATTGTAGAATACAAAACATTAGAGTTCACATGACAAAATACTGGAGTCCTGGGCTGGTTAACAGCATTTGCTGCTATTGCAGAGGAACAAAATTTGGGTCCAACATCCAAGTCATGTGGCTCACAACTGCCTATAATTCTAGCTCCAGAGAATCTGATACCTTCATCTGGCCTCTGCAGGAACCTATGTACATCTGCATATACAGACCTAGGCACACAAACACACTTGCACATAAATAAAATTAAGATAAATATTTTACAAAGGAAATAAATACATGATCTATCAACTTTTGTTTTTCCTCCTCCACCTGGCTTATGGATAGGCTTGTCTTAAAGCTAACTCAGTGCACAGTGGTATGTGGCCCTGAGTTGGCCCTAGACTACTGCTAACTGCCCATAACTGTTCACTCTTGACAGCTACTTATAATAAGCCCATTAGGAGACCCCATGTTGGCTCCTTGACAGCAGATTCTGGTGTATTATCACATTTCAGTTATTACAAATGATAATGGAGACAGCTTTCCCCAAATAAAAGAAATGACAAAATAAAAAATTTCTTTGACCTTAATGTGAATGGATTTATTTGTTTGTGCTTCTGGGACCAGAGAGTTAATAACTGAAAATGGTGTGCTGGATAGCATTGGTCAACTTGACACTCAGTTGCAGAATAAGACTTATTGGATTGTCATGTCTATGAGACATTTTCTTATTGTTGGTTAATTCAGGAGTGCTCAACCCACTGTGGGTGGTACTACCCCTGGGTAGGTGGTCCTGGATTGTAGGAGAAAGTGTAGGCACAGGCCAAAGACTAAACCAGTAAGTAGATTCTCCGTGGTCTGTGCTTCAGTTTCTTCTACCAGGTTCCAGACCCATTGACCAATGGAACAAAACTGAAGATCCAAACTTTAGCTCATTCAATTTTAGCCACCTCATATTTGACAAAGGGACAATAAAAATCCTCAGTGGAAGAAGGATAGCATCTTCAGCAAATGGTGCTGGCAAAACTAGATCACCATTTGTAGAAGAACAAAATTAAACCCCTATTTCTCACCCTGTACAAAAATCAACTCCAAGTGGATGATAGATCTCAACATAAAACCTTAAACCCTAAAGGTGATAGAAGAAAAAGTTGGTAATAATCTACAAGACATAGGTGTAGGAAAAGACTTTCTAAAGCAGCTGCATAGAAAATAAGGTAAACAGTTGACAAATGGGACCTCATCAATCTCAAAAGCTTCTGTACAGCAAAAGAACAATCAAGGAAGTTTAGAGAAAACCCAGAGAGTGGGAGAAAATCTTCATCAGTGATTCATCTGACAGAGCATTAACACCAAGACTATTCAAAAAATGAAGTAAATAAATGAACTACTCAAAAGACGGAGTAAAGAACTGAACAGAGACTTCACAAGTGAGGAAGGAAAGATGGCTGAGAAACATCTTAAAAAGTTTTCAACATTGTATTATTCAGGGTTCTCTAAAGAAACAGAAGCAACAGGATGAATATATAACTATATACAATTTATTTATTTTCTCACGTGACAGAGTTCAACAGTAGCGCCGAACTGGAGAGGCCGGGAATCCAGGGAACTGCTCAGTCCACAAGGCTGGATGTCTCAGTAGTCCCAGTCTAGTGCTGAAGGCCCAAATGGATTCCAGGAGATCTGCCAGTCTCAGTACACGCTGGGATCCGAAAGGTTGATCACAGCAGCAAGACAAACTCACCAGATGAGAGAAGCAAGCC